>DWEE01001239.1:0-13865 GCA_018245755.1 Parelbella macleannani
CACTTGGCCAGCGTGGCAGACTATGGCCTTAACCCTCTCAATACGAGAGGAGACCCATATTCCAACAGTGGAATGACTATGGGTCGATTATTATTTTTTTAAAAAAAAACGAATAGTCGGTCTATAGCGAGGCAAATGTCATCTGCGGTTTGTGCCCGCGCTTATTTCAATAATTCCCACACAAACATGAATTTGTTTTTCTATCATTTTTCTTCTATATTTTATTTTATTCTAATTTTTTTTTCCATAATTTTATTAATTTGTTAAGCATCAATTTTTACACTAACCCAAAATCATATCACTCACGTATTTTAAACTATTTGTACAGTAAAATATTATCAAATTGATATAGTGGTTGAGGAAGGAAAATACAGAGATGCCACTTTCGCGTTAAGAGTGTAAGCATGGCTTTAGAAATATTATTACGTATTCTTATGTAATTCTATTGGCACTATCAAGCTGTATGTTGTTATTGCAAATGTATCTACATAATTTGCACGATTACAACAAACATTAGTATTTTATAGAACTTAGATTGTATAAAGTTTTATAATGTTCTCTGAAGCTTGTATTCTGTACTTGTGTTCTACCCGCACTTAGCCAGCGTGGCAAAATGTAATTCTAAAGCCTCTTTATTATAAGATGTGACCGCGATCCAACGGTGAAATCATTAAAGGGTTAATAAATATGATGGTGATGATGACGATGATGATTATCAAACAAAATAACGGTAAAATGGTAGATAAAAATAGGGTAGATTGAAAGCTCATATTACAACGACACCATTAAAAATATCCTCGTCGTAATCCCTAAATTTTCCCATCGTAAACTTTGAGTATGGTGTCATATAACCGACTTTATGTTCCGGTTCAATGGCAAAGTCCAATAAAAATATGGTTGGCACTGCTCCAGGACGCGTCGGTCAAGTCCCCTCAACGGCACATTGATTGGAAGTGACACATCATAGGTTCGGAATATTACCACAAATCAGACACGTCCAGATTTCAACAATAATCCGAGTAGACATTCTGCAGTTTCTTAAAAAAAGTCCATTATCTAACTAGGCTTTATGCAGTATACATTCAAACGATGATGTGTTGTTTAAAAAAATAATCTTTGAAAATGTGAATTTCTCATTTTACACCTACTTGAATTCACTTTTAAAATTTAAATTATGCGAAATGAAACATATTATTCTTATTTTAAACTATGCATATGACCACAGAATATATTTTTTAAAATTGCATATATGTATACAGACTCAAAAACACATTTACATAGCACCGTCAAGATTGTTTACTGGCAAGATCACCGTTGGCATTTGCAAATATCGATTAATTAGTTTCAGCAAATTAATTAATCAAAGATAAAAGAAAAATAAACACTGTGGCACATAATGAAGACGCCAGTCATTTTTGAACTGTATCAGGGGAATTACATTACGGAAGGAAAATACTTTTTTATTTTGTCTCACAGATAATAACACGATAGTTGAAAAGAATGTTGTATGTGAAGTGATTGTAACATTCAGCGAAATATATTTTCAAGCCTAAGCAGTGATAGCCTAGTGGTTAAGAATTCAGCCTCTCACTCCGGGGGTGCTGGGTTCAAATCCATGGCGCGTACTTACCTCTTTACAAAAGTGCGTTTTAAGTTTAAATATCACTTGCTAACGGCGAAGAAAAACATCATAAAAAAACTGACACAGTTTAGAATTAACAAAAAAAAAATTCTAAGGTGTGTGAAGTCTGCCTAAATTTGGCCAACGTGGCAGACTATGGCCTTAACGCTCTCAATATGAGAGGAGACCTATTTTCCAACAGTGAAATGACATATGGGTCGATTATTATTATTATTTTATTTATTATATTTTCAAGTATTCCTTTACCTTAAGAGTCTAAGATCGAAGTCAACAAAATATTTTGATTACATATAACGTAACGTCACGCCCGTGATCTTCGAATAGAGGATATTATACATATTGCGATACACCGGGCACAACTCCAGCCTCTGAGCCACTACCAGGAATTTCAAATTAAAAAATCCCAACAGTACCGAATCCAGGACCTATCGATCTCCCCTTGTTAACATGTTTTGTTCATAGATTGATACAATAGTTGTTCAATAAATAACTAATATTATACTGTTCATACAGTTTATAATAAAAATATTATAAACGTAGTAACAACGATAATTTTCAATGAATTGCAGTTCCATTTTGTTATCTACGATTAACTGTCGATAAACGGAAAAGTACTAGGGTCTTACTTGCAGCGGTGGTGCCTCTAGCGGCAATAATTGACAGATAGGTGCGCAATTTCATTGCCACTGTCATAAAGTAGGTATACAAAAATTAAATGGTGATCCATACATTTAATGTAATTATTTTTCTATTAAGTGTCCCAAAAACAACTGCTTGCATTACATTGCCGCTATTCCCCCGAAGCCGGCGCGTGATTTAAGGGACTATTTTTAATAATAAATCTATAATAAATACATTTTTAATTACACTCAATAATGTTGTACAGTCGTGCACAGTATTGATTGGGCAATAAAATTAATTCTTAGAAGACAATCACCACTTCCTGCCGCGTGATTCAATGCCGAGTTCACTTTAAAACGGTAATTATTGAATCAAACGGCAGTTAACTTAATATTTTTTTTTATTGCACTTTACGTACTAAAGGAGCCGAGGTCGGTTTAAAGCCATGATGTAGATATACACGTACATTTATTTGCTCACTTCATAAATTTTTCATATATGTATGTACCTACATTAATCCAAAAATATTTTTAAATAAATGCAATCAAAAACGTTATATAAATTCAATAGTATATTACTTATATCGTTGTACGAATTAAACTAATACTTACGGACGCTAAAACTGTAAGACTTCGTAAAAAGTTTTAAATACGATATGAATCCGAAACGGTCGATTTGATATATAACGATCATTAATTATAACATATGTACCTGAGGAGTGTTTAGAACGATTGGTGGTGGAACTCGGCATGACTCACCGTTTGTTATTCTGTTCTAACAAACAAAATAAAACATTTGTTATGTCTGCCAGTATCATATTAAGATATCTCATCATCATCATCGTGTTCAACATATTTATCGTTCCACTGTTGGACAACTGCCTTCTAAAATGAGAAGAGTTACAACCGTAGTAATATACGCCATAGTTGCAATATATTTAAGAAGTTTAGATATGATAATTTTTTCGTACACAGGTTAAGGAAGTTAGTCCAGATTAGAGTAGGTTACAATTGAATCACTCTTACGATAAATATCCCGAAAAGAAATTAAAAAAATATAAACGTAAACTTAACATCACGCCTGTAATCTCCGAAGAGGTAAGCAGAGGAATGCACCTAATACAGTCCCACGTTTCACCAGTTACGTTTAAATCCCATGGAATATGTAGTGAATCTAATGCCATACACAATTCCAGATTCCAAGAAAGAAGAACTACTAGAAACTCGTAAATCAGTAAAATCAATAGTACCCGACCTGGGGTATTCGAACCCAGGACCTCCCGATCGGCAGTCGCGCTTGCAAACACTCGATCCACGAGACAGTCAAATATATAAAAAAATAAGTTTTAATTACACATCAAACAATATTAGCTTTTTAATCACTTCCATCAACAATTAATATAACCTTCTGTCATGACAAAAAAGTTTATTCTGGGTGGTAATCGAATCCACGCTTCCGGTGCAAAAATTTAAAATTTAAAAACCTAAACTAATCACTTCACAAAGGGGCCAGTTTAATATTAGCAAAAACGACATTATGTAAAATCACAAAACTTTATACCTATTGAAATTAGCAATTCAAAACCGTTAACGTATTTTCCTTACGTCACTACAAGACGTGAATTTTGCGTGGTAGTGGGTGATCGAGTCTCGTGATGGTAACCGACCACTCTAGCCTATGAACATACCTACCTAAAATGTATACATTACGTAATATTTATTTATTGTAATATAACACCAAACTAAAAATTACAAGGGCGTGCTCGATGCCTAAGGGCTAAAAGTTTCTCTGTAACGACTGGCATCCCCTATACTGATCCCATGGGACTAATAAAGCTAGTCGCTTACCTAATGACCCTAAACATTGCCATAACAATTTTTTAAGGTAAGTTCAATTCGAATCTGGCAACAGTGACGACAATCTGTCAACAGCAATATCAATAAAAAGAAAAAATAAACGAAATATCTTAGGGAAGGCAATAATGAACTATGCTTTCTTTGATTTGATTGAATCATAATAACAATAAACTCAATTAACACTGTATACTTGAACGGTTTCAATGTTACAACAAGCGTCTCCCGCCAAATTGTACATTTTCGCGCCATAACGTTTGCCCGCCATATTGTAACGTCCCAAAATATACCGCAGTATTATGTATATTTTGTAGGTATTGTGTTACGTAATAAGAATGTCAGTTATAAAGTTAAATTTATACGTAATAATTATTAAATGTAATTAATAACGTATCACGAAAATATTTTATGTTGATTGAAGCTTTATCTATGTATAATTAAAAATATTTCTTGTATATGTATGACCCTTATTACATTGTGTTAATATAAAACCTCAACTGTTATATAACATTTTAGTTATAAAAGTTTCGATGAAAAGTTATATGATGTAATAATTCTGACCAGGTAATATTAAATAACGTATTAACGCCTGTTTATGAAAGATTGTTTCATGTTTATGTTCAACTTATTTTTCAATTTTATTTTTCCACTATTGGACGTACATAGGTGGCTATTAGCGGCTTAATATAAAAAGAAAACTAGCTGAGAATGATAGCATTAAGTACGTATTTTTCTCATACTATATCATATGGTGTGACTTTTAAAAAGAATAAATAAATATATATACGATGAATGACGCCACAGGCTACAACAGAACCCAACTCATTTCCTGTCCATTCAAATTCAAATCGCTAATACAACTTATTCGGTAACAGCGACAAAATTTTTAACATCTTTTTACAGGTGCCATCGAACTTTTTCTGAAAACAGCGTTAAAAAAGTAGTTAAATGTATCGATCGAAACACCGGAAAAGGAAGTCGTTTTATTTATTTTCCGCCTTTTTTGTTTATTCGATTCGCTTGCTCGCCTTTTATTCAGTTTGTTAAGAACTGATAATGACAACCATGTAAAATGACAAAATGTCAATTGTATTATCATTTTAAATTGAAACAATCGCCATGCGACTGATAAACGTGCGGTGGCGTCGTGACAGTTTCTCCGCGCGTGGATGTGAATTTTAAAAAGTTTGAACAGCTTGTCTATGGTCGTTCTATTCAGCCGTGAGTTTTGTTGGCACTAAATACGAACTCTTGTTAGTATTACGAAGTAAAATGGGTAAAATTAACGTCAAACATTCACAAATTTCAAGCTGTATTAAGGTCAACAACTATTTTAGTGTAGATTAATATATTAAATTTTTATCTGTAAGTAAGACACGCTGACATTTTTCCTAACGCTGAAAAACACGTGTGTATGTAGCAATTACTATATTATAGCTTGCTGAAACAAAAAAATCTATCTGATTTTCAAGTAGCATAAGTGCAACAACATCAAACCAGATAGAACAGGAGCCTTAGTAGTTAACATAAACAAATATAAATATTTTCAAAAATAAATTACACGTTTAATTATTTATTTACCTAACAGCTGTTATAGATAATCAGCATATTACATTCAAATAGAGCAATGGACATATTCGTTGATATCGGACGCGCCCACGGCCGATCTATTTTGAACGTTGAATCACAAAGCATCGTTAATCACACACCAAATCTGCTTCTCGCCCTTACTGATAGGTCATTTACTAAAACCATATATATGCACTGATACAATTATCCCTTTGAATTTATGCATCGCAAATAACGTTAGGAATAGAACTCTCTCTTTCTAATGTGTTCAAAACAATGACATCGATATTGGGTAGTATTTCTCAAAAATTTATACAAATTAACGGTATATTTCAGAACGATTCAGGAACAACGACGGTTCCTAATTTAAAATACATATCAATTTCGAGGCACAATCGCTAAAATAAGGTACTTAAAAAGTCCGAGCTCAAGGGCATTTTGTACAGAGTCCGTTATAATGTTTCGGTTTTTTTAGTGTATAACTAGAGACAACAACTCAAAACAATTTGGACGATTATGTCCAGAAATATTCAAGTACCGTGACATTATGTTTACGAGCCACAACACATTACAAGTACACCAGTTAAGTAGAGTTATGGGCGAAGAATAATGTGTGCTGTGTGCATTGAGCAATACTACGAGTAGCTCGCTATCGGCAAGTCAGAGTGGTTTTCTAAAAGCATTTTAAATTTTTATTATCTAAATGAGTTTTAAAACGCCGTGGAAGACATTACGTGGCGCTGCTGTACACAAACGAATTTGGTTTGAATTTGAAAATGGAACGTTCCATGAAAGAATGTTAACTGTTCGAAATAAAAGCCTATAAAGTATAGAAGTGGTAATTAGAGATTAAATTGAAAACTTTAAATGTTGTAAATACTTCTAGCTGTAAGGAAAATTTTCTTTAAAAGAATAAACCCATAAATATGCATATATCCATTGTAACAATGTATCAAGTTAGCGCCGAGCATGTTAATGTGAACTATAAATAACTTATCAGACAGTTAATGGCGGTGATGTTTTGTAATAAACCTGAATACATGTTAATGGTTAAACTCTTTTCAATGTATCGTTGCTTCTACTTTCTTGTTTAATGAACAATTTATGTTTAATGAACAATTTATGTTGTTTAACATCAAAATATTTCTGAGTTTTCCAACTTGAAATTCCCAGTAGTACCTACCTCGGATTATGGATTTGTGCCCCGTGTACGGCAGTAGGCTCACCCCCATTCCATGATTGAACGTGGTAGTACAACAATCCTCTGTTTGCCTCTTCACGGAAATACAGACGTGACGTTATACACATGTCTAAGGATATCATTTTCCCTTAAAAACTTATTTCTAAACACTGATATTGGCCACTTGCAATAAATGTAACGTTATTGAATTTCATAACAAAAAAAAGAAATAGTTTTGATCGACAAGCGGTTAGAATTGAAGTGAATAATTTATGAACGACTAGCAGTGCTGCCAATATTTTAAATATTAATCAAAACCCGTATAACTATAACTGGCAACAAAGATAATGTTTACCTCGTAAATTATCTGTGATTTCTAATATAAAATTTATTTGGCGGGAAAGCTAAAACTTTGCGCAAAACAAGTGATTATTCATTCATATTACTACAATATATATTAAAATGTAAAATTTAAGTGACACTTAAATGATATAACACGCTTTCTAGCGCTTCTCGTGAGAATAATCCTTTTCCAATCACAGGCAATGAAATGCGTTTCCAAAAATATATATCTAAGGTTAAAAGACAAAAGCGATGAATGGAGAAAATTACCGGTCTGTAAGGATAGAGATTTGGCACTATATGCTCGTTGCCTACCTCGTAAAGAACTTGACTCAAATCAAGAGGTATAATTATATAATAATAATAATAAATATATAGAAACTTCTGTCATAATATTAAACACTTCATGTGGTATTAGCAGACGAGAGTGGATACGAAAATCGGTTCATTGCGACCGTAACACATACTAGCAGAACTAAACGAATATAAACGAGACTCGAACATATTAACATTCTATTGTTTCAGTTGAAATTTTCCTCACGGGCTCACGTTTACGAGCCGCCATATTTATACCGCGATAAAGAACGTTTTTGGATGTGTGTATAAGTATATTTAAGTCTCATGACACACGTTAGTAATTAAAAATTATAAAATTATACGTACCTATAAACATGCGCGCTTTGGTAACTAGATGTCGAAGCATTTAAACCAGATGTAGAATGCCGGTCTAATGGTAGCCCAGGTAGATGTAGCTGCCAGTACAAATAGTTCTCACTAACGTGTACCGGTAGAAAAGACGCGGTAGGTACATACAACTCAACATGAAACTTCGCAGTTGTCTATGATTTTAGCCTAGTGCGAAGTAAATACAGTTGGATTAAAATGTAAAGCAGCTTGCGTTTTATTCGTCTAACAAAAAGAAAGAACATTTAGTTTCCAGCCTGTATCATCATCATCATCAGCTTGTATCAATACTGAACATAAACCTCCCTCAAAAAGCACCTTTGGTCACTTGTATAGGAGGATTTTGCCACCACCACGCTGGGCCGCCGCCTATGCTACTGCCCAGCTAGGTGGCCAGAACATTTAGCTGTGTAGAAAAAAATTATCACACAGATAAACATGTCCGAGCTTCGTGCTCTGCGTCTACGGAAACACGATATTACAATTTCCTACCATATGATAAAACTAGTATCGTACTATATCAATATATCAAACGTAACTAATACTCGACCGTACACTCATATTATTCAAATATAGTTCATAGTTCTTGACACAGATAATATAATTACGCTGTAAATCAGATCACGAAGCCTGCTCTATGTCTCTGTCAAGGAATTAAAAAAATATCCGACGATTATAGAGCACAGTAGAAACAGATAACAACCTTAAACAGACGGCAACATAATAAAACTATTCCGAAGAGCAGAAAATCATAAATGTTTTTGGACTTTGTAATGTCAAATACAAAGTATTGGCATGTACAACGAAACCTGTTTCTATTAAATATATTGTCTGTGGTTAATACTTCATACTCTATGAATGTCTGTTTAATGTGTCGACCCAATTTTGGCGCGGTCTCCACATCAAAGTTGCCAGAAATATTTATAAAGTTTATTAGAATAATTAAATGCGAAATCATGTAGGAACGTTCAGTAATTTGTCAACTGTTTATTTGACGGTTCTAACATATATATATTAATTTAAAAAAAAACTAAAATAATCTTCAATTTAGACACTACTCTTCAATTTCTACTTTTCAATAGCGAATGAAAAAACCATTCATGGGTTATAGTCAGTAACAAAACTATAACTTACATATCCTACCATTTAATTGTACTAAGAAATATTAGCTAAATACTTCGAATATCAATATTTATAGTACTAATAGTTTTTTAATGTTGATATCAATTGAGGAAGATATCATGCTATTGGAGAGGACTATAACCAGCAGTAAACCGGAACAGTTTTATTACAATAATTCGTTGTGCTATTAGAAGTTAATTAGAAGGAAAAAAATGTTAACTAAAAGGGTATGAGTTCGGAAAATGTAATTATTTATAACTGGAGCTGTTAATTTTGCTGATAGCTATGGAAAAATTATAGAAAAGTTCCACACCCCAAGTTGCATAAGAAATAACCAATAGTTATATCAGCTATGATTATGGAAGTCACGTCAGTAATAATAAATGTCCAAAAGATGTATTGTAATAATAGTCTTATATCTAATCGCAGAGATTTGATGAATGAAAGTTGTATTTTTCCTATACTGTAAATACCTATTGATTTTATTTCCAATAATTACATAATAGTGTCTGCGGTTTTAACGTGCCTGCGTTTATTTTTATTATATGGTTATGGATTCTTTTGCAAATGACAGGTGTCATTAACAATGTTTTTTTCAACAGTTTCTTATAATATGCAACCGATATTATTTTTGGAATAAATTAAAACAGTATTTTTACTTTGAAAAAACACAAGAGCAGGGAAATATTTCAAATTTATTTTTTAATCTTTAACAATAACGGTAAAGTATTATGCGAAGTAATCTAGAGTTCCTAGAATTTTATAACAACGTAGGCCTCACATGACAGTAATCCTTTGACACAGTGGATTAAGCTTAGAAGATTCTAGATCTTTTTATGTTTACTTTGTAACGTATGACGCTTTGGATCTATGGAACTGTTTACCGACGTTAACATGATTCAACATAATGTGTTATGGAAGAATGACTGGACAATTCAAGTTTTTTTTGTTTAGGTTTTCGCACAAAAACTCTTAACGTCTTTAATTTTCTCAATTGGAAGCATTCGGTTACAAGTAATCGATTAAAATACAGAATATAGGGCAAGAAATGAGTCTATTTAATCATAAACACTAACAATTCTCATATCGTAATAAATGAGGTTCAATACACAGATAATGATAAAATATTGTTTTTACGGAAACTAGCATCATGCGAGACAATGTAACCGGGTCTTAAACGTACTGCATACAAAATCAACAAGAAACATATTCCTGGCCACTGTTAATTAAAAAATATTTCTCACAACTAAAATACTACTTCCCGCAACGCGATTGAGCGCTCACAGTAACAATCCGTAACATTATGGAAATCGCGCGCCGTGAAAATCCAGCTTAAAAACCATTAGTTAAATAATTAATTAGCGATTATGCCAACAATATACAGATGTTGGTAACAGAGTGATAACAGATAAGAACAAACAAACATTGAACGTTCATTGACCTTATGTGAAGTGGAGTGTAAATCATTACTTCATAATATGGTAATAATATTATGTCACACATTGACACGTTTTGAAAAGATATTTTTATTTGCGTTTACGTTTAAATTTATAGAATATAGTACGTTTGATTTTCTAAAAAGCAAATTTAAACGACCAGACAGCCTTATCTGAACGTTGCCGCCCATACACGTTTGAAACCAATCTCGAACAAGACTGTTCATATAGATCTATTACAGGCAATAACTGTAAATAGTTTAGTCTCATTAAATATAACCAATCATTAGCGAAAATGGAGTATTTGTTTTGTTTACACAAATATATCATTAGCGACCAATGAGCGAACATCAATAAAAGCAGTTCCAGGGAAGATAAAACTTTGCTATCTATATGTAAAAATTTTCGTCGTAAATAAATAAACTATCTATGGAAATCTCTGTGAACTCTTGCACTGCTAATGAGATTTATAGTTTAATTAAATAACAAAACAAAGAAAGTCAAAATAGAGTCTTATTTTAATGATTATTTGGAAAATACGACATTACTAACTATACAAGTAATAGAAAATAATAAACAAGGAATATAACGAAGTCAATATAGAAACTTTATATAGTTAATTTAAAAAAAGTTTTCAACACCCACCTACACTCACCATGGTTAAAAAAAATTAAAATTAATAATTTTTCAAAATGTAATCGCTTTTTACCGCGAATTACTCGTAGTATTTACAATGTTTTTTATCAACATCATTTGTAGCTACACTTTAAAAGAACCACATTGATTTAGTACTCACGCGCTGTTTCGTTAAAATCTATTATCACAATGTTACATCGTAATGACACGATGTGTGATTACGATGTCACACGACGATAAATCAGTTGTGTCTATACTATAAACATCATTCGCTAAAACTCCCTAATATATTTTACTCAGGCTCCCTTTTATCTCGCTCTAATTCGAACCAAACGACACTCTTTCCGAACGCAACAACTTTGATGTGACTAATTAAATATTGATTAGAGAGAAAATAAAATCTAATACATTCTAACATTATGGCGCGCTAAATTTAGTGTTTTTAACCTGTGCGATGTCTACGGACGCCGGCTGTTCAGGTCGATCAATCTTTGGTTGTGCAATATATTCGAAAATTAACTTTATAGAAATTAAAAATGCATTCAAGATGGTACAAAAATTAGTCGCACATTACGCTTCACACTCATGATCGATATCTACACTATAATGACTTGAAGGTCTCACTTACTTAATGCGGGCTTTGTCGATTTACAAAATCGAAAAAAAATCGGTTACCTAACACGAGTATATACGTTCCCAGTTACATACTCCACTGTTTTATTGTCTATGAAAAATAATAAATAACTTACACCAGGGTCTCGTTCAATATCAGCGAAAACGATCACGCGAATATAATAGAATTAAAATTATTACGAAAATAATTATCGATTTCTTACGAGAAATAAAATGTTCCGTGGTTAATTTTATAACTGCTTATTTAACAAAGATTCATTTGTCATTACTGGAGGTATAAATGGTATTTAAATGAAAAACAAATTCCAATATAATTATCAGTGCGGCATACGACCGTTTACAAAAGGCGCGAAGACATTTTCAATAACACAATAGCTTCTACGCTTATGTTTTACATGACATGTTCTCCCGGTCTACTATAGCCTTTGGGGCGCACAAAGCCGAAGTACAATGACTAAAACATGAATTTCATTGAGTGTATGCCTTATAATGAATAAACGAATTTGAATTTGAATGACACAATGTGATAAAATTACTCACCACAGCTAACCTGTACGTCTGTTTGTTCATTATAACATATTATGTATAATGAACTTAACTAATTTAAAGATATCGCAACGGAGAAAGCCGTACAGTCCTTGACATATGAACAGTAATACAATTTAACTGTATTAATTACGTTCTCATTGTTCGCACTTATATTTATTAGGCAAGACATATAATAGAACAAATTTTAGAACCTTGTAAGTTATCCAAAATATTTAATCTTTTGTATATCGAAGTCATATATTTTATGAACGAATGAACACAATGGATAAAAGTGCCTATTCATTTCGTAAAATATCACAATTATGTATTTGGTTTTTTTCGGTCACAAGGCCCAGTTCAGGTGTTATTAATAATAATAAACGAATAGTATTATGAAGAGTTTCTACCGCGTCTGTTTGTGGCTACGTAGATTTTTGGAATTGTTTCCATCCCTAGCAACTTGTTGATGCCTGTTGACAATTTGGCTTTAAATATGAAACACAAGAAAACACAAAATTCAATGATATTTCGCTTCACATGTATTTCACTGGATTTCTTTTGTTCATTCCCAGTGTTGTTATTTACTTTCGTAACTACTGTTACAACCTTACTATTAATGAATGATTAAAAAAATAATGTGAAAATGTATCTTTCAGCCCCCAAAATATTTATAGGTAACTTTTGGACTGCAACCAGATTTTAAAGCGCGAATATCTTGAAAGAATTTTGTAATATTTACTCGAATTATTTGTACACACATGTATGTGGTTTTATACATTATCAATACAGTGTTGATTGTTTTGGTATACTTTTCTTATAACATCGTATAACTTTATTACACTACTCGTTTCCGAACAGTTTTTGATACTATTATTTTTAATTCATCTAGTTTGAGACATATTTTATCTGTGCTAAATATCAATTTAAAGTTAATTTGTGCTTCCTGCATTTTTTTCGGTTAGATTATTTTTGTCAATGCCAAGTATTGATTTTTCCGCACGTTTATAAAGTTATTTGCAATATTAGAACGTAAATAAGCCCATTTTGTCTGTTATAACTTTCGTGACAGTATCTTAGCCTGTAACAAAAATTCCATATTTAAAATGAATTGAAAAAACAACAATTGGAATATTCGTTTTTAATAATAGGGCAAGTTTAATGTTTTTATTGCTCTATAACGGTTTTGAACAGAATATTTTTAGAACCGATAATTGTCGCTTTTTGTATTTCATTTAACTCTGAAACTCTAATCTTCATCGATGATTTATAACTACTGCATTGTTAGAATATAAGGCATTGTTATACTGATCGATTTATTTGTGACCTTAAACTGATTTGTAGATTTTAATCATTCTGTGAAGTTTCACGATTAGAAAAAGATGACGAATTTATAGTTTGCTTGAATACCAATTAAAATTTTTGTAAGATAATTAACATTACTCGATTCTTTGTTTTACTTGCAAGGGTTATTTTATTTGTGAAGATAAATAACTAGCACCTAATTATTACTCAGAGAAGATAATATCGTTTTCTATTGATGTTAATTATACCTAATTTCTTAAATGAAATTTAGTATTATGTACTGTAGTGGCAGTGGGCTGGTCACATCTGTCCCAGAA
>DWEE01001240.1:0-13863 GCA_018245755.1 Parelbella macleannani
ATAATAAGTTATTGAATGAAATTTTAATGCTATAATGTAGACAAATTTCATTTTGAGCAATATAATGGTTTCGCCCTATCTATATCTTATTATCGTGGAAACTAATAAAAGTGTTTTTAATTAGAGCTCGTTTTATAGTTTCAATTTTTATAAATTTCAATTCTGATTCAATCCTAGAATTGCACCATGAGTTTAATATAGTTCAAATGAGTAACACACGGAAATTTAAATAAATTAAAAATATGAGTTTCCAAGCCCAGTTCGTTAACCTAGGTGCCAACGTAGAAAATGTTACCACTTAAGACAACGCAAAACTATAACTTATTAAAAGTAACCTGTTCACTTTTGAAGTATTTCTTAACCCTCGGTTTTAATAGTTTTTGGTATAATAGTAATGATCTATTTCTAATCACTTTCATAAATACATCCAAACCATTCACTCACCGGACATTAAGACAAATATTATATAGATTTAACTTTTGTTTCCTACAGTTTTCCAATTAATCATAGTTTACAGACACATATAATATGTGCGGAGTAATACAATATAAAAATGAAGAAATCATGACATTTTTAATACGGGTAACACTGTCTACCTTAAGTAAACAATTAAATATATTTTAACCAAGCTTTATTATTCAATGGCTGCGTTTAATATTCAAAAAAATTTAATACATTTACGAATGCATATAGACAACAATTACATAATTAACCGCAGTAAATATACCTAACGATCGATTTAACGCCTTTATGTCAATTCTGTCTAATATAATACAATATACATACATATAGCCGTTAAATATGTATAAATTTGAGAGGCTGCGAACGCGCCAAGTCTGAAGTGTGAGGAAGAGTTGCAAATGGCGATTATGTAGGGCAGAGACAGGCTTAATTGAGTTAAGACAATTGGACGGAGTTATAGTGGGATGGCGGCCAAGAACGGACAATAGGTTCAACGGGCATTGACACTACACAGCCTTGGTAGAGTAGGGGCGTAAAATTTTAAGTAGCGCCTTAGTTCATCTTAACTATCAAAACTTCACTATGACCGAACAACAAGAAGTAGCATGTAGTATGATACAATATTATTTATAGACTCAGATAATGTAGTCTATTACTTTTTAAAAGCCTTTGCATTTAATTAATAAATTTGAAAGAGAAGTTCACGAGAAAATTTACAAGAAGTTATTTAGCAACGTAAGGATTTGCTGATTATAAATGAAATAAAAACGCTCGTACAGCGAATTCATACATACTGTAGTTGCTTATTCCTGTAAATTGTGTTAACGAGCAATCTTTGTTGGTAATTAGTGTATTCATAAGATATTTAATATAAAATAAAAAAATAAAAAATTTATGCGAAACCGCCTCTCTTTCCTACTAAGTCTCTGTATTATGCCAACATAATATTTGTAGGTAATTTTTGATCGCTATATCCGTGCCACAGGCAACGTAAGAATAAGATTAGCTTAGCAAAGTAGTGTATAAAAGATGGACCACAATTCAATAAAGTTTCAGACTGAAACTGACCCACTTCAGAGAAGAATCTTGTTTTAACAGTCTCTTTAGAAAGTAACGTACAGTTATTGCAAAGAAGATTACTACGAGCTCTTTTATTTGCACTTTAAACAGCGTTGCGGCAAAATGAGTAGTTACGGGAAAGATTACAGAAATAATTAGGTAGAATATGAAGGTTAAACTTAAGATATGAAACTTACAACTATACATATGTACATAATTATATTCCACATTCCAACAAGGTAGTGGCAACGCAAAATATATATTGCATGGATTTTAATTAATTTGTAAATTATTTAATTAAATTATAGAAATTTTCACATTCACATAGTTTGACTATCAGAGCATAGCAAATTGAAATAAGCCATAATTGAACATTTAGACTTGAACACGTGTCATCGTAACGTAGCCTTATCATTTTCTGTGATATCTAATCCAATCGCCCTATTTAAATTATTATTTAATTTAAAATTCAGTACATTATAAACGAACAATGTCTGATTTACCTATAGTGGCATTCAACTTATATTAATTGATAGACCATACAAACTTTTAAGATATTGCTTATTTGGTAGGCACTAGATTTATCTGAGGTTGAACAGTAGAAGCATTCCCATTATATGTACTACTATCACAAAATGACAGCGCCTGTATTTCTTAAATCCAATTTTAAGAGAAGACAAACTAATATAAGAGGGCCAAACGTCCACTCCTTCGATATTATACATGTCCCTAACAACTATGACCGCTTAAAGATTGTTGGGTCATCCAATTTATTGCCATACTCTTTTGTTGGCAAGAAAACGTGCAAACATATCCTGCGTAAAAAGCAACGCTACCGCCTTTGATCTTATGGAGAATTACAGTCTTATTTGAGATAGCTGTGTAATGTATTTTGGAACCATTATCGTTAAGTTAGGTACCATTACATTCCATTACTTGCATAAAACACTATACGTTTAAATCGTTATCAAATAATGTCAGATTTTAATGAATTTTAAAATCGCTGTATCGAATTAAGCATTACGTTATATACTGTACAACATATTAGGCTTGTTTATTGAAAATGCAAAAAAATAGAGCGGAAAAAAAAATAAAAACAAAAATGTACACAAAGCGGGAGTCTATTCTCCTCGTGAGTGTAACCAACAACTGCCCTATTTTGTGTGAAACAAAAAAGGGACAGAAGAGTATAAAAAAAACAACTTTGATTAAATTCTACGTATGTGGTACCTACATAGCCGGAGCCGGACGTGACTTTTCTACCATTTCTGTTTCAAAGCAATTACATACATGACTGGCAAGACCCTTCGCATTGTGGTGCATGTCTAATGGCCGTAACTGCACATATCCCTCCAAAGGAGATTGGTTCCTATTCTGTAAGACGTAAGCCGTAAAGCCACGTAAGAAAATTTCTCTACGTCGAGAGAAACAATTTAATATCCAGCGGTACACCGCAGCGTGCAGTCACAATGCAATAGTTACGGAACGAGAGATAATAGACTTCCCGTTTGCTGACACGCAATCTCACTGACGTCATAATATTTCCCCTTAGAAACAGTGTCATAAGGTTTTTATGTTTGTGTTCGCATTCTAACATTATCCCCAAATTCTTATAACGTTATCAAAATTCAAATATTTTCCATAAATGTACAAAAATTTAATAGGTACAAAAATAAGAGATTAAATTATATAAATGCAAGTTAATAAGTTAACTAATAGTAAATACTATCGCAAAAGCGCATGGAACTTCGGTTCCACTGCTGGACATAGGCCTCTCAAATAGCACGCAAATCTCAAATAGAAATGTTTAGTTGATGAATATCCTTAAGTTAGACAACCCGGTCAATAGCAAAGTTCAAAAATCAAGAGAACAATCGACCCCGGATATTTTAAAGGAGGTAAAGTGAGTTTTCTAAGGCTTCACAATCAAGGAAATGCCCCGCCCACTCCTTGAGGCAAAAGTTGTGCGTATGGAAATGCACATACGAGTAGTAAAGTAGTATAAAGCTCCGTCAGTTTATATTTAAGCTTTTCTCCTATTTGCAGCAATAACTTTAATTAAATGGTACAAAAATATATTCAAATAAAACGAACTAGTCCTTTAGTGATAAGTAATCAAAACCACCTATGGACATCTCGTAACCTATGACGAGTCTATAGAATGGCCGGATCGATGATATCTAGGGTAGGTAATATTTTATTAAAATATTAGATACTAACATATCAACCTCATTTTCATTATTTAGTTATACCGGCAACCACAAAAACACAAATAATAGAATAATAAAACATATCACAAATATTGCGAAGTATCAAGGTTTTGACCTAAAGCTCCCAGGGGTTATTTCGGCAGCATTGTAATAATACTCTGTCTGGGAACGTTACTTCGGTCGCACGTCTTAATAATTTATTCTGAGACGTTATAAATAAAGCACGGCGATTTACAGAGAAAGAAATAAGCTTAGTAATGTCAAAATATCTCACAGATTTATTTTTGTCTGTTAGCTTTTAATTTTTCTCAACGGTAATAACATATTTAGTAAGTTTAAATAAGTTAATGAGAGTCTATTTTATTATTAAACTGCCACGACCATTCGCTAATATTGAGATTTCGCTGCCAGTCTTGAAGGAATACGGCAAGTAATTAAAACTTCTATTTTCGTGCGAATAAAAACTACCGCCTTTAACTTGCTATTCGATTTATTGGTTGCTTTCAGTACGTAATGACTTTGTACAAGCGCTGAGATTAGTTTTTACACTAACGTTGGTTGTTGAATTCTATGTGTTATATTCCACGTCATTTCGTTGACTGTGTATTTAGACCTATGGATCATAACATGAATTTATCTGCAATTCGCAATAAAACACATACAATAAAATTATAATTGCATAATTATGATTATATTTGAATGAACTATATTTATATTTAATGTAATTATAATTGCCAAATGCTAATTACGCCCTAATAAAATACAAGTTATTTAACCTGACGAGAAATCTAATAGGTTTTACAGGTTAAGTCAAACATTATCGCTAATGGTATCTGATACAGTTGACGAGTTAAGCAGATTAAAAAACCTGAGACAGTGTAAGACAAAATGGTTGAAAAGACGCTCGAAAGCTTGGGCGGCGAGGGGCGGGCGGATCGATGGGCGCCGTACGCCGGATCGATACGGCCGTACTACTTTTGAATGGAGTGCGCGCGCCGCTCGGCTTACGTAACGCGCATAACCGTCACCTGTTGCTCATACAACCACCCAGATATAAACCAACTCGTCTGAGAAACCGCGCCCACCCTACTAGCGCATTCGGCGTACGAACCATTCTACATTTGGGCGGCTTACCCGTGTCAATGCACTAAAGCAACCTTCGGCGCTGCACTCAAGGGTGCATAGCGCCGGCTAGCTAGAAATGATGATAATGATCTTCGTTATTGGAACCATTTGAGCATTTATTGTGAGCGTAATATAAACCTGCACAACATGCTTTACACTCGGCAGCCATGTCACGAATGCCAGGACAAATTGTTAAAGTTTTGCTACGCTTCAACTTCGACTCTGAACATGTTCGGAACTGATATTAAATATGTTTGCGTTCTATTGTAACAAACATACAAACACGCCTGAACAAAAATTCTCTAAAAATATTCTATTATTGCAGCTTTTATTACGCATGGAAAGCTTTTAGATACATGTAATCTCTGAACCATTATGTTGTAAGAATAAAATTAAAAATGTATTTTTAAAAATAAACGCAGATGGTATGCGTTCGATCTTCGTAATCAAAGGCTTAATATGAGCAAGAGGAAAATCAGCACAGCCTTATGATTCCGTAATTGACATTTAGAATCTAATCGAAGGATAAACATACGCTTCATTAAGTTTTAATCTAAGCTTGAAAGGTTAAATGACAGCATACGGTATCTAAAAAAGAATAGAAGATAACACAATACGAGATGTGCACGAACAATATTAAATCGTTGCTCGCCCTTCATGTCTTGAAATAATTAATTAACACAGAATGTGGTTTCACATAGTCATATATTAAGTTTAAACATTGAAATGACAAACAAGGCAGTATAAAAAAGTAGGTAAGAATGACGAAGAGAATTCTGTGATACAGATGATTTTGTATGTTTCTTACAAAGAAACATAACAGGACCTCTACAAATTTTATTAGATCTCTCTCTATAAAGAAATTATTATTCTTCTTTTTTATTTGTGTTACTCCAATAGGTTGTCTGATGAAACCGCGAACTTGAGTATTACGGAATGAATCAGATATATCCAAATAGATATATTAAAGTTTTCTGCACATATCTTCGTCTAGTACCCACTATTATCAAGGCAGTCATTTGCATCTCTAAGGGCCAAGACGAAAAAAAAAATTAGAACGTGTATTGAAGAGTCATCTCATAGCATCTACTCTTTGTTTTCCACTAGTGGACCTATGTCCACTCTTGTAATAATAATGCGTAGTCTTCGTAGTCAACACCTTAGCCCACCATGCTGGTCACTACAGATATATTGACAGACTACACACATTATGAAGAATTTTATGAAGAACGATCAAGCGTAAATGTTTCATTACAATGTTGTTCTTGACAACAGTCAACACACCATGTGACGTTGAATTATAAAACACATAAAAGTGTAGTTATTAGAGAACGTTAGTGCCTGGAACCGGTGATGAATAGAATGGTTGTAAATCAATCTATCACCACTCATAACAATAATTGCATTTAGCAACACAAAATCACGCCTTTATGCCCGAAAGTGTAAACAGAGGAGTGTACATCCATCCGGTTACGTTATGCGTCCCGTGCAAAAGAGAGAGAGCTTATACCCACACATAACAATGTTACAAATATCACATGCTGCAATGACCATAGGGTCCCCACCAATATATTCCACGGGAATACTAGTGAAACGTAGGAGTGTACTGTGTCTGTCTACCCCTTCGGAGATAACAGGCGTGATGTTACCTTTTTTTACGTTACCTCGTGCGTCAAGTGCTTTCTGAAATCTTTATTAATCGAACGCTTAATATAGTACCAACCCAAACTCAAACTCTTGAACAAAGTGAACAAGTGTGAGAGAAAAAATCAAATTGTTCTTTCCCTGTGAAAATCCTTGAAAGTTGTAATGTTTAATAAAAGTAACTTATGGACGTTACAAAAGAAATTGCGCATGCTTTCACGAACGGTGGAAATTGACCTGTCGAACTTGTGAGGAGTGTAGAAACGTATCATCTCTTATTGGTTCTTTCACGTTTTTTTTTACGAACATCATATAGTTATTATATAGGTATAAGATATGTATAAATAAACATATAGCTCATTTGCGTTTAGAGTGTAATATCTCAAAAACACTGTTTCAGGAGACAGTTCAGAATGTTTGAACTCATAATTGTTCTAAGATTGTTTTATTTTTGAAACAATGTTTTAAAGATATTAACACTCTAGGGGCAAATAAGCGATATGCACAACCATCATAATTATTTGTTAATAATACTCACCAGTAATATTATCTATTTCATTAATAAAGTTACTGAACCGCTCGTGGTTCTGACGCGTTTGCACATTGTAAGCAGTATGTAAAGTAAAGCTAGAGAATACACGGTCAGCTGTTCTATGGATGAACAATAAAGGCAAATTCCCACGTATTTTAGAAGAGATGTTAAGCTGTTGGTCTGAGTTGATATCGTTAAATAGCAATTTGTAAGCTTAATACAAAACACTAAATACGATTTAAAAATATCCGTTAAGAGGATTGGCCAATAACAAGGGTCTCTATCAATCCCTCTGAAGTAGCTTGGTAGAGCCATTCGATGTGAGATTCCGTATCTGAGTTTTAAACAGTTGTCATACTTTCACACAAGTTCATAAATACTACGTAGATATGTACGACTCTAAAAAAAGTAACATCACGCCTATATTTCTCGAAGAGGTAAGCAGATAAGTATAACACACTTTCACAGACGAACCGAACACAGTGAAAACCAGATTACTGGCCGGAATTTCAGTTAAGAAGTAAAACGAATAATAAATGTCGGCTCAGAGGCTCGCACGCGCCAAATACTTCCTTCCGCACAGGACTACAGTTCGAATATAATTTTTTTTTCATCGTTATGCAAATAAATTTTTCGTTGTTGATTTCGTACAATTGTAAATGCTAATTTATCAAAGAATCGTCAATTTCCGTCTCATCTAAATGCTCAGAATTTTTAAAAATTTTCTTAAAATTATGAGGTCCTTGAACGAGAATTCCTTTTTTGCTTTACTCGAAGCCTTGCGAGCGTTAATGAGTTAAAAAATACAAGTAATTTTCTAGAGCGTTTGATACTGAGGCATAAACTTAACGGTTCTTAAAGTTTTTATAGGTTTCTTTATATTATAATAAATAAAATAAAAGTACCTTTTTTATAATGAATCACGACTAAATAACGCAAACACTAATATAAGCTGTTATATGGATAGTAGCCCACTACAGTGGACGCGTAGCGAACTTTGGGAGACATTTTGATAGATTATGACTTATGACAACTTATTCGGAATAGCTTTATCGCTAGTTCAAAAATAGGATTCTTTTCATTCCTTTACTTGTAAATAAATATTATTAAGTAAATATGACTTAATGTGAAAATCTGTTTCCGTATTATATTATGGAACTTGAAATTTATGTTTTTAAAATTGAACGTTACAAGAAATGTTTACAATTTTTGAAAAAAAAATTTTGTAACGTTTACTCGTTAATCTTTCTTATAGTGTGAAAAAACACAAATCCAAAAATCTACCGATACAGAAATTTATGACGATGATTACAAAAAAATACATTACCTGAATTCATTGCAGCTACCTTTATTGCTTTTAAATACAGATAACAATTATGATAGATTAACGACACCAAAGCGTGTGATATAAAATGTCACCCGTGTAATGTAATGAAACATGACATAAAATCTATGATACTGGAACGGAAAAACAACAATATAGTCTATGGTACGTACGTATATAGTATGTACACGTAGAATTAGTGACACGAAGGGGCACGAAGCCTCGTCAAGGCTACGCTGTCTAGACTACTGGCGGCTAAACTGGAAAAAGCTATAATCTCCCAGCGTCTACACTTTACATCGGTGCCAGATAGATGCAATGCCCTTGGTTTTATGTCTAGAGAAGATTAAATAGAGAATGAGGTCGGTTATGCAAAGTAAGTAGGCCACCAGTTTATTAGCTCTGCATTGTAAGAAGCTTTGCGTTAGCTTAAAGCTTCAAACACTGTCACATTCCGTTGATGAAAAAAATTTACTATGAAAATATCATTACATAATATGTCTGACTCTCTTCCTATATGGATCGCTATTATTGGATTTTTATGAGTCGTAATCAGCCCGGGTACTTATACTATTCTGCATCGAATATGGTCCTGTCTCTCTCTGCGTAAAGTCCTGAAATACTTTGGGTCCTTTATAAAGAAATCCTTATGATATATTCCGTCCCCTTAATGGACACAATACAATTTTTAAAATGTCATACTTAATTAGTGTATGATAATAAAATAGTCAGTTATCTAAAGTGTGATCGCATTCGATATTGTTTCATCAGATATTAACACTCACATGCCCGTTTCAGAGCAACAAAATGTGCATCCAAACTCAAATGCAGACAGAATTTGATATACATTAACTAGAAACATTTCTTCGTCGCAATATTATCAAAGAACTTCAACAATATTTGAAAACGTACTTTTCATATAAGAAATTCCACTGAGAACTTCAATTTTCTTTGAATAAAGTTATAAGATGCATAACTTGGTGGTAATAAAGCAAGCAAATAGTAGTGTACGGCAAATTTCGTTGTCTAGACAATGCATAAATTCAATTTTCAAAAGAAAATTGTAGTCACAAGAAGACTTCACAAAGGTCTTTTGAAATATACCACCAATGGTTGGTTTTTGGAATAAATATTGGTACCCAAAATCAATCATGTAATCAGAATGTGTTTATTCGTTTTTATTGTATTAGTATACTAAAGCACTAAAGAACGGTTTTTTTAATACTACTTAATGTCTAGTATCTTTCTTTGCTGGTGAACTCACAGGGTGAGAGTATACGGTAAGTACAAGGAGGGTAGTCACAATAATATAAATGTTGCCAGTGAATAAACCTTCAACTAAAAAAAATCCTAAATCTAAAGGATCCTTCAATTTGCAATTAATTGTTCCTTGTCTAAAGGAGAGGCAACTTTGAAATAACTTTTTAAATTACGTTTAAAAATGTCATAGCCACAGAAGAAAAATAGCAAAAAGAACGCTATAGGTTTACAAGAAAGCTAGACTCAAACATGTACCCTATGATTGAGAGGATTACATGAAGGATTTCGCCGTTAAAAGGAAAGCTTATCCTTATGTACTGACTAGCTAACAGATTGTGTTTCATTAGTAACTAGCTAGTAACTGGATCTAAACTATACTTAAAACTGTTCTATACCATACTCTTTATATATTTAATAGACAATTATCTACGTCCACTCTTTGTTTGGAGTGTAGTATTATACCTTTGTATATTCATATCTGTTCACTTAACACGACTATCCCTCGATGATAGCGTCGTCTTACTAACGCGATTGTTCAAAGTGGATCTACGTATGTATTAAATGTCCCTATATTGGCTTAAAGCGAACTAATTTTTGTTCGTAGCAATTGTAGCTCATAGGGTTTTATACTCAATTCAAAATTAACTGAAACCCCCCTAAGGATATAAAGGCAGTAGATTCCCTAAGGGACAGAAGCAAGGTTCATTAGCAAATTCCTTGTTTCTATAACAAGGAATTGGTTATAGTGTTTAATTCAATATTACACAAAATTATACAATTAACACTTTAAACAGTAACAAGCATCTGACAATACGTTCAAAGACAAATATAGACATTACGTTTAAAAACAAATACCTACTTCGACAGTATTTCACCATGTTACTATAGTTACAACTTTTTAGCGCTAGTGACACTTATGTTAGTAAAATCTGATTGTTTCATAGATTTCCGCCGATGGATGGATAACGATTAATATCTTTTCATTACATCGATATCATCTGAGAGATGACGTAAGCGAGCCATCCAGCGTCTCGAGACGCGCGCCGCTCGCCCACGCTCCACTGACCTACCATACATTTACATTGCCAAGCGCTCTTTATGTAAGCACCGGAACTTTAATTACATGGTTAAATTACAGACATATGAATCTTTTTACATCAACTGCTGTATTTTCCTCAAAGGGAGAGGCAGAGGAGTGCAGTCCAATCCCATGTTTACCAGGTAACTTTATATAATAAATGGTGTTCTGAAATTATGCCCAGTGTATGGCTCACCACTTATTCCATGGGAATTAAACGTAACTGGTGAATCGTGGGAGTGTACTACACACCTATGCTTACCCCTTTGGGGATTACAGGTGTGATGGTACTCTTTTTTGTTACTGTTACGGAAGGATCCATGCCATATGTATTTAACTTTATACAAGAAAAGTTACATTTTTCTTGCAAATTACATTTATAGTTCAAAATTAATAAAATGCCTATATAGGTTATAATTATAGTAACTGAATAAAACGAAAATTCGCAAAAAAAGTCCAATTTGAATTATAACGGAACATTCGTAAAAATATGGAATGACTGGTGTCTAGATTAGGCTTGAGGCTTGAAAAGCTGCGCCGCGCGACGGCGTGCGTGCCTCACAAATCCCTAATGGCGCTGTAGCAATTAGCATAGCCCAAATAGCGTTAACTACATATTAGCGTCATGCGTAAACAAATAGTACTGATTTACAAGGCTAACGCTTGTTCACTATGATTTGTTCCTGGAAAGTTCACAACATGCCTCGCGACCCGATGTTTACTGTGTGAAGTTTAAAGCACTTAGTACTTACGTGTCTACGTACGAATTTTCTTTGCTAATCTTTTACGACAGATAATGGAAAGGTTGTTGACACTTCGTTTGAACATGCACTTCGTTAATGATTATGCCGTTCGAGTATGGACATGCCGTCTAGAGTTTCGGTTTTAAGAGCGCTTTAAATTCTTTATGACATTTGACATTATATTTTAACTTTTGAACAAATATACAGAGCAATGTATGAACTGATTATGGTACGATTTGATGAAGTTGGTAAAAATATTTTTGGATAGTAAAAACTACTTTTGAAGTATGTGAATGCCAATGGAGTCCAAACATTATGTCACATCTTTGCATAAGGTCTAAGACTCGAAAACAGCGCTACACGTCAGATACTATCTGATGGGACAGTTTGAATTCTTCGAAACCGGCATCCGTGTAAGAAGGGAGTAACGAAAGTAAAAGACTCACCACAGGTGCATAACGATAGAGGTATTTGTGTCTCGATGCTCTGCCTACCCCGTAAAAAACCTGGCGTGCCGATATGTAATAATAACGATGGATGTATATCAATTTATTTTAAGTTATCTCAAATGGATTTCCACGAAGTAAGACCTGGTACATTTACTTATAGATTTATAATTCATCCAACGTTGTATTCCGTGAAACAGTTATTTTCAACAATAACGAAGATCTTATTGTTCTGTCGCGTAAACAAGGTGAGATATTCATGAAAATTACGAGCCCGTATAAATTATTAACGTAGCAGATGCTGAACAAACTGAGGACTCCTTCAAAATTTAACAGAATCCTAACGAAACTATTTATCGTCTCGATTAACGAGCGAACAGCACAAACAGTGCGAGCATCGTCTTCAATCAACAACCGCTCGGATTAAAAACAATTCGCTTATTGCGCGAACTAATATTTTTTTTTCATTTCGCCTTAGCGAAGCAAGGCCTTGTCTTATTACATTTCAGTCCTACCGTCGTGTTTTTAACGAAACCGACCAGAAATCATCGTACAGCGAAAAGCAATATTATAGGAAATTTTCGAACAAAATTTCAAAAGGACAATATCAATAACACATTAATAATAATGTTTTTCATTGCAAGAACAGAATACTTTGACGGCAGTACTCCTTGGAAAACTGAATTCCTACTTTCAAATTTTCCACACGTTACATGGACCTGACTTGCGATTAATTGTATGATGATTGTCTATAGTTCAATAAATCGACATTTTACAAGTGTGAGTTTATATCATTTGTAATATATTAAAATTTGTTCCAATACAGGTGTTTTTGTTCATAAAAAAACTAATATACAAAGTCATGTCGTTGCTGGTCCCGTACCAAATTTTATTATTTCACGTTGAAGTCTTGCTTACCGGTCGACGCCCTCTAATCCACTCTCTAGACTACACTAATGAGAGTATACAGAGGTACATATCAAAGTAAATAAAGCAAAAGTATGTTTTCTTCATTAAAAACCTTTATACAGTCAAATACCAAACATATGGACATTAAAATTAATTTGGTATTCATAAAGAAATAATACTAATTTTAATACAGGGAAAAGTGAACGGTAAATTTTAGATCATTTTCAAGCTAAAGGGCTATTTACATAAATTGAAATAGAGACATGTGGTGGCTCTTTTCAACTTATTATGAATTTAAGTAATACGTACATAAGTAATGCATACTTAAAAGAAGTGGAGAAGAGAGGAGAGGAGAGGAGATGGGGTGGGAAGGAGCAATAAAGGATCGTGTTGTCGAAATCAACTAGAAGAAATCTGGAGCGCTACTAACTGCCGTTCAGTAAGAGAAACAGAAAACGGTGACATTAGACGCTTAGTAAATAGTGCTAATACCCATAGAACGACAAGATTGTTCTCAAAATAAGCATGGACTACATATTAAGTAATTTTCCTACGGTTTATTTCAGTTTGTATTAACTTTTGGAGCGTACAACCTTAAAAACACTTTCATTCTCCGCGAATTAACCGGACCCGAAACAATTGTTCCCTCTATGTAATCCGCAGTAATGTGGGTAAACTCTTCATATATTGCTCCACCATACATATTCAGCTGCAAGCGAGAGTTTCTTTTTACTAAGTTACAAATCACTTTGTGGATACCAGGTGTTTAGTGGTCAACGCAGTATATACCTACACGAATTGAATCTCAGAAAAAAGTCAGTTTTTGTAACCATTGAATTCAACTTCAAGATGAAGATGTCTTAGACTAATCACTAATATTGTTTCAGGAAAAATTTGAAGGCCATAATAAACAGCGGATAATAAACTGCTTATCCAATGATTGTCCTAGACAGATACTAATAGCAATTAGTAGGTATAATTTGATTATATAACATGTGACATTTATAAGAATGGTGATAATTTGTGAACTATGATAAAAAAAATTATCATTACAATAATAAAAACGTAACA
>DWEE01001241.1:0-13862 GCA_018245755.1 Parelbella macleannani
ATTACAGGTGCCATCTTACGTTTATGTTCACATACATCTATGTTTATATTACATTTAATTATTCACATATTGTTGAAACCGAAGAGGGAAGAGACCGAAGAAACCGAAGGGGAGGGAACCATTTTCTATTATTTAACCCAGGTGATTGCAAAAATTTTTGATCGGTACGAACTCCCCTCAATTTTCAAAAAATGTTGCACATTAAATATTTGTTGCTATCGTTTATAAATATTATTTCAATACGTAGCGATATAATTTTTACATAAGGCCATATTACATATTAAGTATGAAACAAGAATTCGTGTTATTGCTCTATCTGTATTTAATTTCTTACGTTTAATGAACAGGATATGATTCAGAAGATGTTATTCAAGACGGATTTATTAAGACTCATAAATTTTTAACGTATAATACACGACTTTACAAGGTTTAGTTGTATTTATATGTAAAATGGGTACAGTTTTAGTAAGAAAATCCTGAGCACACGTGCGAGAATAACGTGAAATATGAAGAAAATCCTTCTGTAATATACACGCGTAACTCGGTAGTCTAATAGAAGCTCTTAAATCTGTATGTTAATTTGGTTGGAAGCATAAGTTTCTCCTTCTTATTATAGAAGGACATTAATAGACTAGCACTCTGATTTGATATAGGTACCATTACCGACATTCGTCTAGTTTCGCAAATATGCTATATTTTAAGTGGCATTTTTCAATTCTATATCAAGGTCTATTGTTTACAGGTTACCTAGACGAAAAGGAAAAAAAAACTGTTAATATCTGTATTATACAAACTAGTAAAACGATCTATTCTGTGTTAACTAACATCGTTCTTGTTTGGTGTGGTTTTTCGCGCCAAAACATTTTGACTATCATTTGCTAGCACAATATTGTTTTTAACAATAATTAATTTTATGTATAAGATATTTCTGTCACTTACATTGCAAAAGAATTGTCAGAGTCAGTATCCACCACATTGTGGAGCTCACTTTATCACTAAGTCACTATAAATTCCCGCGCACCGCACTATCTACTATTCGCTACACATACTACACGTCCGTGCAAAAAACTGTGCAACAAACGGACGGAAAAGTTTTAAATTATGGCTTTCGAAAAACGCAATTTTCGTGCGAGCGAAAAGTTCTGTTAGTCCGTATTTTTATTTTTTTTATAAGCGCGCACTCGGTGCCACTTTTCTAGCGTGTGTGGGGTTCGATTCCAGGGTTCGAACTAACCGTCGGAACAACTGGCGTCCGGTGGCGAACGGACCGTATCGGCACCGGCGCGGGCGCTGTATCGCATTGTTATTGGGCAATTCATTTCAATATTTCACTTGATCATACGTAGGGACGATAAGCGTGTGAGATTTATCTACGTTTTAAGATGTCACATTTTCGTGGATATCCAACAACTCGAAACATGTAGTATGACGGATTGGAATACAGGGGTTTACCAAACACGTTATCGATTTTCGAGTAACTTTCAATATTCATGCAGCATTTTGAAGCTTTTGAATCCATTTTATACAGAAATAGCAGTATACCATACGGCTTACGGCTTGCGCATTGCAAAGCACGGTTTTTCACACCGCTCACACTCACGCTCGTTGGAGGCCAGGGTTTTTAGCCGAGCATATGTAGGCTGCACTATACCGCGATCAGCCAGCGCCCGTGACGGCACCCTGTTATTTTGGCGTGGGGTCGGAGAATGTATTCTTTCTCACACCGACTCCGATTATTAACCTATAGTTTTATGGCAGCTATACGATATTCACCTACCCTTCTCTGTGCTAGATTTAGAGTACAGTTTGTCACAATGCATGCAAAGCCGTTTTTATTATTTTTTCGTATATAATCCAAGTAACCAAATAAGTCGATTACGTACTACAAGCTAATAAATATTAGATATTATTATGGTTAGAATATCGATTAGTTTTGCTGACCGTACGTAGCACAAGTAAGACACCTATCGTACAAACGCACACAATTACCGTGATTAGCATTGCAACTCATTTGCATGTTCCTGTGCGAGGATCTATGCACGTGCTTCGGATAGTCAAATGAAAATTTGATTGACAATATCCTTTGTGGGGAGATAATTACTTTCGATAAAACTATTTCTCATTCTGTGGGTATATTAATTTTAACGGATTTAATAGAACTCTAATGATAGACGTTCTTCTTGTTCGATACATACGTTGAATCGAATTTTCGTTTAATCGTTTAATTGATTCAATAAGTTCTAATATATATAAATAAAGTTTCAATGCTAAACAGAAATTGCTTAGACAGAGACAGTCGCAGCGGTGTATAAGTTAGAGGCGAAATCCAACTTCGTAGTATATTCAATATTCATGAGCGTTTAGTATTTAGGTATGTACTATAAAATAAAACATTATTCAATACAAGCCTTACGAAGTAAGTTTTGTTGATAGCCATAGGTTCGCATAAAACTGTACTTCTCCTACTTGATGGTTAGCGAGATGTAGTCAAGATGCAGAACGTTTTACTAGGAAGTGCCAATTCACCCTTGTAAATAATTCTAGGTTGTACGAATCGTGAAAAATGAACCCCGGCCTGGAATGAACATTAAGTTACATATGGAATATTACACCAATAAAACATCTACTGAGCTACGTAACATCACGTCTGTAATCTCCGAAGGGGTAGGCAGAGGAGTGAAGTATACTCCCAGGTTTAACCAGTTACGTTTAAGTCCCATGGAATAGGAGGTGAGCCTATTGCTATACACCGGATACAGATTCAGACTCCGAGTCACTACTAGAAATTCTAAATTAGGAAAATCCAGTAGTACGCAACCCGGGATTTAAACCCAGGAGCTCTCGATCGGCAGTCGCGCTTGCAACCACTCGACCAACGACGCAGTCATCTACTGAGCTAGTATGGTAAAATAATTAAGGAATTGTGTTTAGTGTGGTTTTATCTATGCAGTGTGTCGCAGTAAGCGTGCACTTATGATAGAAATGCTGCGGGTCCTCTGTTTGATAACAGCGTGGTAAAAAATGTGTTTTATTTCTGTTTCTGTAAAATGTGCAGAAAACCAATAATGTTATGCTCGTTCTTTTTATTGTGGCGCCATTATTTTTACGATAATATATTTTCGTTTTTTTTCCTAATAGATCAATGTTAGCGTAGTTTGAGCTCTTACATTTAGGTATAATTAAAAATGCAATGAAAATGTTGTTGGGATATATGAGTTATTTAAATGTATTTATTTCGGTAACTCTACAAAGTGTTCATATTGAAGACCAAAACGCAGATAAGTATACCTACAATGATTTTAATTCATATTATTCTCTAAAGAACTTCCGAAAAAGTCTTTTAAACCGGCTTCAGTGTATAAAGACAGCTGTGAATGTGGAAGACGCTTTTTAGGTCAATCAGGATATTTTGCACTCGGTGCTCTCTGCCTACCTCGGAAGAGACCGAGCGTGAAGATATGTATATATTGATTCTCAAAAGAGTGGTCAAGAACTATATAAAATTAACCCGAAGTGCGCCGGATATGTGCTTTCGTTTCAATCAATGTAAGCGACTTGATTAATATTTATCGACGTCGGCCTGCGTTCGCCGCGTCGCGTCCGGACTGGACTACATATTGTACTTGTGAACACTCAAACATTGTGATAATGTGCTATGAGGGTACTGAGTTTTTAGATAATATATTCTTAGTAAGAAACAAATATGTAGTTGCCCATAATAATAATTCTATTATGGTGCAGAACTGCTTTTAATTATAAATAAACTAGATAATTACTATTAACGCCTTGTTAAAACGTAGAAGTTACTTTTGTCCATTTCATAATAATTCTATTCTGGTCTATTCTATACAATGCGTTCAAAATGAGCTGTACATTCGGCTCAAGAGCGGCGGCAGTCGGCTTAAAATATTATTCAACGTATTATTCTATATTTAAATTTACCCTTAACGAAACTTAAACAATATCGGAATGCACATATCGGTAGTGCCAGCCGGACTTCCGGTTGTTACTTCCGTGGCGTTACAGATGACCAGCCAACCACAGTGGCGTCCCTTAATACTAAAAAAAACAATTTGATCAGGAGCTTTTTGTTGACGTAATGCTTTTTCGTAATTCTATTGATAGCGTGAAGCTTGTTGAGTGTTTAGGAACGAATAAATTTAGTAATATGACTCAGAATTATTGAAACACTTGTATAAAGATTACAAGGGTTTTTTATGCTCGTCTACTGCCTCGTTGTTCCAATAAGGGTGATTTAGACCCAGCAAGACCAACGAGGCAGTCATAATTGTATGTGTAACTTAACTTAAAGAGCGTTCTGCTTTAGTTCAGAATTTTTGTGTTGTGTACAAAATTACAGTGACCTAGTATGCACGCCTATTGTTCAATATAATTTAAAAAAGTTGTTCTACGAAGTTTTAAACGTTTTAATGCCGATGGGAAAGCGAGCTCTGTTGTAGTGCAGATTGTGTATATACTTATGGATACTTTGACCGCGGCACAGCATTTCAATACCGCGAGCTTTTGTTAATTTAATAAGTGCGGGTAAACGAGAAAATGCTACATTTAATCGTTACGTTGCAATCATGCTGAAAGTCCTGGTGAAAATTTTTGAAAATATATAAGTTTTTTATATTTTAATTAAAGATTATTCATAAAACTAAAGTAACTGTACATATGTACATGTTGGTATATCAAAATGAAGCAATAAAAATTAGACTTATTAAAAATTATTATCATGAATAAATCAATGTTTTGTTCAATAAAACAAATTTAAGATTACGCGATTTCAAAATTGAGTTTAATATTAGTAAAAATATTAAAATTATACGTCGACAGTGTAAAGGTTTAAAATGCTTTTAAAAGCATTTCATTTTGTGTAACGTTCAAAATAAAATAACTTAGTTCGTCAATAAATATTTAAATAGTTAAGTTAGTGCTCTGATGTCTATTATTATATTGTAATATTGAGGCCACTCCTCTGATTATTCATATTGCAACGCTTCATTTAGGATTTTTCTTAATTGGTAGATATTATTGTGTAAAAAAATCATTAGCGTATAACTAAGATATTCTGTACACAGTCGTACATAACACTTGATATTCTATTTACATGATATATGTAGTCGCCGTGAGTACGAAATTCTATATCGAAATAAGGGTCGATTATAGTAGTATACACATATTCGTAAATCTTTTTCGTTTTTTTTCGCTAAGCATTTTAGTTATCCCGAATATAATTGCATTGCAATTAAATAATCCGTTATCAATAAGACACATGCAAAGAAATAATTTGACACGGTTAATAAAACAGGGTTTAAAAAATGTAGAGAAAAAGTGCAGATGATTAAAAAAAAATCAACAAAATTTAAAATACATTTAAAATACAACATCAAAAATTATAATGCTTAAATTAAAAAGAAGTTGAAGGGAAAACACTTAATTCACAAGAATACGTTTCGACCATTAACTAATATACAGTTTTTACAAAAGGCTCAATGCGCATCTGTTATAAATAGGTCCATAAAAGTACACTCAGCATATTATCAAAGTATTAAGTAGCTCCGAGTATCAAAAATGGTAATACAAGACAATACAATACAATATACTTTATTGCCCATTAAACTCTGTACATAGACCAACAGACAATAGAAATAATATATCTGTTAAACTAAATAATATTAGGAATCGGTGTCGAACGTAAGCTACATGTGTTGGACTATTCATAACAATTGGTTAGTTTGAACGCAGCGCTAAAAGCACGGGCTGCGCGGTTGTGGTTTCGGTATATAAGTTTACCGGTGATCCGCCGGCCGCAGAACGTTTGAATACCTCGTGCCTGCGGTTCGAAATTGATAAAAGCTGAAATACGAGAAAAATCCGGGTTTGTGGCAACTAAAATGTTGGAAATATTTTTAGTACTTTCAGTAGCCGCGGTTTAAAAGCATCGTCAAAGCCCTTTCTCGATTGCCCTTGATAAAATTGCGCTTAATAGTGCGTCAATTTCTTTTGATGGGTGGAAAATATTACGCAACCAAAACGGCGTAGTCTATGGAGTGAGTTTATATAAATAGAAATGTGAATTTGTGAACGGTTTTTCAAATAGTAGGTACTTAAAGCTTAAATAAGCTTTTCGTTTTAACTCTTAATAAGAAATAATAAATAAAAGAGCCGTACTTTTAAAGCAGATGTGCCGTACCTTTCTTAGATTACTACTGATTGCGCATATAAAAATATACTTAAAGGGCAACAAGTGTGCATGAAGAGCATGCCTTAAAATTTGTATTGAACATGATAACTTGGCACAATTTTTCTATTTCATACGCCACGTATTTCCGGTGAAACTACACAATACCGATGTAGCTGTCGATGTTAAATATCGTTCTATTTTAAGATACAAACAAAAGCAAGCGGATCCAATTAAAATCAGGTAGGTACAGCGCAAATGGAATATTATATCCTTTTCCCACTTAGAGTCTCGGAGGATTTTACGGATTAATTGACAATACTGTGGATACATTGGCATTGGCATTCATTCTGGTATGAGAGTGCAATATTTTTCTATTTACGAACAATAGTGCGGAAACCACTTAAAAGTCCAATAAAGAGTGAACGAAAATTTTAAGGTCTTCTCTCCCAGCGAACTCCATTGGTCATTGAGATATGGTTTGCCAAACGCTTGCACACTGACAATAATCCTGACGAGACTGAGCGATATTTGTGCTATTTTCCAACAATAGTAAGGGGGACCAATTAAAATACCAGCCCAGAGCAATAGTAGTACATATTTTGAGTTCTACGCTCTCAGAGGAACTTGTGAATTGATGATGTTCTTTGTCAATTGTACGCACCTGTATGGGGTCACTGCGGAAATAGGTATAAATTTATTGTAAGATATTTTTTAAAATTGTATTGAAAACTTGATAAAAACTCTTAGATTCATGTAATGGTGCGACACAAACAATATATTTTTTCATTTTCAAATAATTACATAGCCAAAATATCTGAATATTTTGCCGTATGTATTATATTACACTACAATTATGTACGTATTGTATTTTATACTGCATTGCAGTTTAATTTAGTTCACGGGGATCATTTCATTCAAACCGATCAGCATTCAAAGTGAAGAGTGTAAAAACGTTTATTTTCTGCTGTAGGTAAGCGTTCTTTTAACTTCGAAGTTAAATTAATGAATTTAGGTGCCAAACGTTCCACGATGCAATTCTGTAAGAGTTTAAGGGTACGGAACGCGTAAGCGTTTGGCTTCAATACTCCGGTCTTATCGGTATCGTGTTCGTTAAAACACGCTTCGCTTTCGATTGTGCCTTTTCAGTGAATTCTTTCAGCTGTAAATAACACGTTTTGCTTGTTTTCTTTGAATGTTCTTTTGTTGCAGTTGATTTGTTGAGGCTCGTTTAAAAACATGGAGGTTATACCTAACTGTTATATTAACGTGGTATTGTCTCGGCTGTGTCCAAGTACAATTTTATTGGCAATTTATACAAAAATACCTATACTTATAGATAGACGATAGATAAATAGTATAGTTTAATTGTAATTTAATGCGGCAAGCTGAGGACATGGCGCGTTGTCGCTCATTAGGGGTAGGCCTGTGTCCAGACTGAGATAGTCTGATGATGATTGGATCAAGTTCAAGTGCACCTAAATTGTAATATTATAAATATTTCGTGTATACAGACCATAAGCGCGAATTATTGAAATCCCGATAATTACAAGCTGCCCTCACAAAAATATGGTTTTTGTAAAATTTTTCATAGTCCAACAAAACTCATCCCAGATATATAAGATAGGTAAATGGATGAGAGATAGTGTAATGAAATTTTGTGTATTTAAATAGTTAATTGTGGAGTCGTGGGTTCATTGTTCAATTTTTTAACGTTTCCTATCAACATCATCGAAATTTTCGAACATGATTTATTTCGTCGATCATGTATTTCTCGTATAAACATTGTCACCTAAATCGGAAATCAAAACCGACCCCTGACGTACAAACTTGTTATGAATCCTCGCAACAATCTTATTTTAAACACATGTCGCGGAAGCGTCGACAGATTTCCGATATAAAGTTCATAATCGGCAACGATTACGAAGCCATAGTACGTACAAGTAATATCCTTGCCTGGGTTCAGATATTGAATTTTGTTCGTCGTACCGAATATACGAGGGGAATATTAATACATATTTACATAATGTCACGTCTATTTCCCGTAGGCGTAAGCAGGGACTAAGAAATTACATCTATAACAACCGGGGCAAACTGTTTTCGCCTCTTCTACATTCATTAGAATCGTCAACTTGCTCGTAAAGTTGCTCGTCTATTAAAGAAACTTTTGACCAGACCTTCTATTAGGGTGTTTCTGCGATGCTCGAAGTACGTACGCCTAGGTCTGCCCCTTTCGAATCCACTATTTACAATCGCTTTATCACCAGTTTTGTTACCACACTGTCATTCATTTCATCTCCATAACTGAATCATCCAAGCATGCCTTTTATAACCCCAGTGACTATTTAGGTGACATGAATAACTTCAGATATCATCGGGAACCACAAGGTCCCCTCCCTCACTATTACAAGGTGACAGAAACATTTCCAGGACTGGGGTGGAACTTTTAGAGATGGGAATATCGTGATACTTCTATTTACGTAACAAAAAACGTAACACGCTGCCTGTAATCCCCGAAGGGGTAGGCAGAGAAGTGTTACACCCGCACCTTTCACCAGTTACGTTTAAGTCCCATGTAATACGTGGTGAGCCTATTGCCATACACCGGGCACGGATTCAGACTCCGAGTCACTTCAAGAAATACTAAATTAGAAAAATCCAATAGTACCCGACCCGGGATGTGAACCCAGGGCCTCCCGATCGGCATTCTACTTTCTATTCAGATTAGTTGTGTTTGAAGCGAATAGAAAATGTGATAGTTTAATGAGTGCATAGAAAATACATGACAGTTACTAGCTGGGCAAACAAATTCTAAGTACATTTTGTAAAGCGAGCTTTAAATAAATATTTTTAATGCCAGCTGAAATAAATAAATAGTCATTGCTGTACACAGAATTTATAAATAAATTAAACTATAGAAATGCAGACAGAGAACGTTCCAATTGTATGGAATTCCTTTCTATATTCGTATTTCAGTTTCCGTCTCTGAATTATTTTACTTTTTATAGGGACTATACACCGTAAAAATAGCATTATTTAATAATGGTTTAAGGCAAACAATTGAAGTAAAATAAACAGGGACATGAGATATTTAACAAAAAGCATTTGGATACTAAAGTCCTACGATCTTCTATATTTTCTTAGGTGGCCTTAAATTTCGATTCGGAGGTTTGTTAAAATAGGTAAAATAATGTACGAAATGTATTGTCACCTAAAATCCTATTTACACTTTTATGTGACGTAAAGTCACATAGCAAATGTAGAAACGAATTCTTTTGGTACAAATGCGCTAGCTTGTAAATTACGGTAAATGTGTCGCATTTCCTGGGTTTTTTTTTCACCGCATTTTACTCGGATCTTCGTTTAATTTATGTTTTTTGAGACGGGATCCGTATTAGTTTATCTATTTTAGTGATGATTACGACTTACACTGCTATTACGTGTGGGTAAGGCAGAGAGCTAACTTTGTTAAAACAATATTACATTAAGTGACAACTTAATAATCATAATATGCAGAAAAATACAATTATTTTTTGGCCCTGTGTTGTGTTTGGACATCTGTTTACGGAAATATAGCCCACTTTCATCCGTCAATATTCGCATTGCATATCCGTTTTGTCATTCTTCTATTTGCTATTTTCTCTGTGTCCGAACCATACGAGCAAGTCCTATCTCATTTTTACACCAACATTCTCTTTCACACAGAGCATTTTTTTACATCTACATATATTGTGCACATACATATATAGCTTTTATATACACATAATATAGCAGTGATAGCCTAGCGGTTAAGAATTCAGCCTCTCATTCCGGGGGTGCTGGGTTCAAAATCTTTAACACGCATCTCTTTACAAAAGTGCGTTTTAAGTTTAAATATTAATTGCTAACGGTGAAGGAAAACATCGTGAGGAAACCTGCACACCTTAGGACTCATATTAAAAAAAACTAAGGTGTGTGAATTCCGGCAACCCGCACTTGACCAGCGTGGCAGATTATGGCCCTAACCCTCTCATAATGAGAGAAGACCCATATTCCAATAGAGGAATAATAAATGGGACGATTTTTTTTTTTTTTATTCATATCTTACACGCATTCGGCGATTGTTATGCCGTATATGCAGTGTAATGACCTCATCTCGATCGCGTTTATTTTATGTTTATCTTTTCTCTTACATCTTCAACTCTCGCTTCTCTGTAGTAGTGCATGCGGAGTAAGTAGAGATGTGTATGGTCAACCTAGAAAGTTGATTCGAGCTTTGCCAATATTAAATATGTGCACCTTCTGCATATTAGTGTAAAAAATAAATTTGAACTCCATAATATTAACAATATAAGCTTGTATTTTGTAAACTGATATCAAGAAAACTTATAACGAGACACACCGTATGCAAATATGAAGTTAGTTGGGCGCGAGCTTTTATTTACTCCTACCTAATTGGATGCAATTGCTAAAATGAATTAAATAGCTTTTCAGAAAATTGCTCGACAGTCGTCTGAGCACAATTCACTTGCTGCTTAAAAACCGTGTTCATTAATTAGTGCTAAATAAGATAATTAAGAATTAGGTTCCGACTAAGTTACGTATGATTAGTAATTAATAAGGTAAATAAACTTTAGATTCATTTGATGTAGGATGTACATAGATGGCTATTGCTTGCAATGACTCTTCCATATCGAAAGGTCTTCATATGTTCTATTAAAGAAATAATAGGACACAGTGCAATAAGATTTGGTTAATGCTACATAACAGACTCATAGAAATATACGGTTAGTTGTTAATTCTATTATTTGTTCTATTATTCTGCGTTTAGTAACAAAAAATAATACTTTCTTAATGCAGATATTATAAAATGTAAAATCTCATTTAGCAAGAGAAAGAAAATAAAATGACGAAGGATTTAGAGGATTCAAATCCGACTCCGGGCTGAGATGCTCATCCCGAGAAAGCTAATTCTCTGAAAATACTGCAAACAAGCTCGGAATATAAGTAGGTACCTACGTTCTATTCGTTCTTATGTAAGTACATTCTTTTAAGATACGTAACAACGGTAATGAAGCAAGTGTAATTGTTAAATAATAATAATAATTGAAGTGCTTCAAATTAATAAGAAACAGAAAATTCATTAGTTAAGCAATTTGTAAATAACAGGATTAAGCCAAAAACGATTGAAGTATTTTCATTAGAAGCATTTAATTATACTGAAAAACGATAAGCTGTTTTTGTTTGACTCTTTTTTTCTAGGTTATAAAATCGATAAGGATATATTATAGAAATACAAGATTTTAAAACAATTGCAGAAATATATTTTATATATGTGTGGAGTTACAACCTATAAGTTTAACTCCTGAGACGAGATCTGTATCCAACCTTATGTCATAATGGCTGAATGGTGATGGTAGCTATGACAGCTAAACGCCTCACGGATATGTTGGACTTATCGTAAATTCGTTTATGGACTTAACTCCATAAAATAATGCAAACGAGCTCTCGCCAGTAAAGTCCGAGAACGCCAGTGAAACCGTGAAATAGAATTTTTAACTTCGGTGAGCGTGAAGAAAAATTTTAGCGTATATTAAATATCGTTTCATTTGGTAAGAGCTGCGTTGTTCAAAGAAAACCTCCATGACCTGTATTTTCAAATTCAACATTTCCTGAATTACATAGGGTTAAACTTAGTGCAAGACATGATACGAATTCTTTGGTCACTGCTAAGCAATGTGCGTACAAACCATATCATGTTAAGTGTTCGCCCTGGATTATGGACTAAGTTTTTTTTAACATTATACACAAATCAATTATTATCCATGTGCAATTAGGTATAATATCTAAAATTTTAGTATGTCTCCGTGCCATACCCTTCAAACTGTAAATCTGCGAGGCAAGATGCTGAAGTGTGCTACTTCTGCCATTGTCTTCTGTTACTTCTGGACTAGAACCTTCTGGTTTGGAACCTTTAAAATTAGTCTTGGTAAACTGTTAAGTTTGTATAATTAAATAAACATACAGTTTCTATTTTATTCTTTTGTTTTTACTTTAATTCCAAAACATGAACTCGTGTATCCAAAAGATGAAAGAAAATTATTTCGCGCTATTCAAAAAACAGCTCAGTTTATTGTCCTCCACGCAGAGAGCAACTACTGCATATAATGCGACAAAGATATTACGGCGCGAAGGACATTTTTTGCAACTATCTCTACTGTGCTGTTCATAACTAAGTTTGACTTTAAAAAAAAAGTACATCCGGGATTGTCGTGGACATCCACCGGGACGCAGTTGGGAAAAGCTCCGCTAATGGCCACTTAAACTTCGCGAAAATCCTTCGCTTCGTAGACGAAGTCACTCAGACAAAGTTTTCTTTACGCATGCCTCAAAACGCGAGGTTGGCTCTGGTTTTTAGCATTTCTTCAAAGAGCGTAATATATTATGTACGTATTTATAACGCAAAATAATCTCTAGATATATATACAAAATAATGTATTTGTAAATTAGCGAATATCTTTATTTATGCCGTACAGAATTGAACTAAAGTATGGCCGTTACGTATGGCCATTCTAATTTAGTGATCAGGGTGACATAATTATTTTAAGTTTGATTCTACGTATTTAGACAACCGATTAACATCCAGTAGTCTGTAGCTTCCATTATTACACTTAAAATAATCAACTTTAACACCTCCAAAACACAGGTATATTTTTTCACTGGGAGCGAAGTCAGCTCCTTCAAGTAGTCACTTTTAAAGATGTCTCCCAAAATCTAAATAACTATCCTGAGGATTTGAGTATAGATATCTTATACAATCTTAAGTTCAATGACTTTATCGAGTCGAGATAAAAAGCAGTTGCAAAGAACCTGGATATTCTGATAAGAATGAAACAGTATTTCACGCCTGAGCACCGAGGAGAGAGCAACGGACAGATTCGCTCTTGTATGAAGTATTCCTGCCAGTTGTAGCACGGATCTGCCTTTAAACTGAATCTGGATACTTTTGACTTGGTCCAACAACGTGCATAGAGAATTATCAATGACGAAGCCCTCCCTATAATTGGGCTACAAAGCCATTGTACGGTGGCTACGTAGTGTAGTTCGTTTGGCTGTATTCTACAGGGCAAGTTTTGGAGAGTGCGCGCAAGAGTACATACTGGAGATTGCGGTCAAACCAGGACTTGTTTCGTCCACTATCTCTTAAAAACGAATATCTTGTTTTTACCTGTTAAGAAATTTTATGAATTTCACATACTTTCTGCAATTAAAATATAGCATAAGAAGCTAAACATTCTCTAGAATCGTATGAGGCAGATCACTGAATAAAAATGTATTCTTAAAATATATAAAAAAGATCTGTTCGTACGACCTGTATAATGAAGCATAAGCTGTTTTAAAGCAATTACGTGTTACGCAATTAGCGCAAAGTGGTTTAAATTGAAAACCCCTTCAGCCGCGCACACATTAAGAACTTGAATAACGGCGGTGCTGGCGTATTCAGATTGTACAGAGCGCAAGTAAAAGATGGAGCGGATTAAAGTAACCTTAAAAAAGATATAATTTATATTTTATCGTTTATTTCAGCTTCATTTCCGCTCACACTAGCCCGTACCCAGAAGTGGTATGAAACTAGATCAATTATGGTGTTTTGGGTAAAAAAATTGACAGATACTTTATTTCTTAATTATTGTAA
>DWEE01001242.1:0-13860 GCA_018245755.1 Parelbella macleannani
GGAGGTCCTGGGTTCAAATCCCGGGTCGGGTGCTATTGGGTTTTTCTAATTTAGAATTTCTAGTAGTGACTCGGAGTCTGGAATAGTGCAAGGTGTATGGCAGAGGCTCACCACCTATTCCATGGGACTAAACGTAACTGGTGAAACGTGGGAGTGTACTACACTCCTCTGCCCATCCATTCGGGGACTACAGGCTGATGTTACGTTCTGTTACGTTCCTTGCCAGGGACAGGTCTGCTTAGATGCTAAAATATAAATAATAGATCTCCGATATCCTGGTATCCTTTATTTGTACCTATTCATTAAGGGAAATAATTCACAGACTTGAAATACCTATCTCAAGTTAATTAAGCACCTATAGGTTATTTATTATTTTACGTTTTATTGGCAAAACATGATTCTCGCCAATTCTATTTCTATTTTTTATCTATTAATCTGATTGTTTCAAATGTTCAAAAAATTTAGCGTAATTTCTGGACAATGTTTCATTTAGACAATAAATATGTATATGTTATTTAAAAATATCCGACCTGTTTCCCGCTGTTTCAATATCATAAAGCTTAAACATTTCCAAGTCGTTACATATTCCGTCTCAATTACCATTTAGCCTATGACACTCCGTTCAGACTCACGCGAAAAAAAAACACAATTTGTCTATTGAATATGCGACGGCGCGCTCTCCTCAAAGGTCGAAAACCTCGACTACAATAGGAAGAGATTGCTCCACGGTTTAATTGCGCCTGAAATTCCCTAAAGTACTTGTGCCAACCGACCGGTCGATATCGAGTCTAGATACCTATTTAGTAGCACAACACTATATATGTACGTTAGTATGTCGAACAAGATTTTCAAGTATATTGTAGGAAGACTTGCTATTGTATTAACCCTTGTAACTACATATATTTCAATCTAGAACATTCCTTCCTATGTCGCCTTGATATGATGTTAACGCTAAAGTTTTTGCATAGAATAATAATACCAATAGATTATCATCATCAGCAACCTTGTAATATTTCTACTGACTCAGGTATGTACGTTCTAGAAATAATAACGGTAAGATCTATCATACTCTGCCACACTGGGCTGGTAGACTTTAAACCACATAGAGAACGTTATGGAAAATTCAAAGGTGTACAGAATTCGTCAAAATGTTTTCTCAAAATCAGGACCTCTAGAGTGGGAAAGGAACTGACAAATAAATTATTACTTACCACTGCTTTAAAAAATGAAATAAAGCCTCTAGAATCACATAATTTAATGGTAATTCAAACCATATGATAGACTTTGTATATGAACATAGATGTACATATATACAAAAAATACCTGCCGAAATGCCACTTACGTTCATTCAGATATAGATATGGCTACCACTAATGACGAGTTTAAAGTTGTCGTATATTAGGTTTTATGTTTTTAATATGTACCTAGCGAAACGATTTCGAAATATCAATAATTAAATTAATAAACGAAAATATAATTAAAATATTAATTTCCTGGTGCAATCAAAACCATTGACAAATAAAGCATAAACAATTATTGCTATTTAAATAACACTATATCGATGGTAACATTAGATATTAATAGTAAATTATTATTACATGAGATATAATTCGGTAATAAATTAAATATTACATAGAAAAAAATGTCATTACGTTTTTTAGACAAACATAAGGTGAGTCACTGGATGCAACACTATGTCAAAATTAAGCAAGAATGAGTACACATGTGTAATATACATAGTCATTATATAAACTGACAAGATAATCCTGTTATCTTCGAATAAAAACACGATTTAATATACTTGATTTAACGAACTTTACACGTCTTATTGATTCTAAGCGGCTTCTGCATTTATCGATTCAAAAATTATACTCAATATCGGCCAAAATGTAACACAGTTTAAAATTTAGATGCCATAAAAAATCATAATCACCGTCACAGAAGTCATAAAGGTAGGTAACGTTTATAAATAAATTTGCCCTTGAACTACCAAAAAAAAACAAATAGCAATGACCTCGACACATTTGAGGTTCACGAGCCGCGTATGAGTACCTACCAACCTATTAGCTATTCATTCTGACAGGTTAGATTAGGGCGAGTATTATAATGCATAGAGCGCGTTTTTTGAATACGATTATAATAACTAGAACTAGAATCACCGGCTAGTCGGATTTGATAAGATGACGTCACCGTCATCTGGCCCTCATTTTGACGTCAGGTAGAGTAGAGCGAAGACGCCAACGACCTACAAAACTACAGACACAATAAATTCGACAACGTACGGTGCGAATCGGCGCGGGTCGATGAACTGTTGACGTATTTAAAATACGCACTAAGTGCCTTATCGCGAATGTAATACACAGCGCGGCGAACGGAGCGGGCTCGCTCTGCTATGTGTGTTTGCAAAATGGATATTTATAGACGTGAGTGTCCGTGACGGATGATTCGTGCTATTTCTAAGGTCCTTACGAGAATCAGTGAATTGAAATTGCTTAGCGTCTGTAAGTATGGATGGCAAATTAAAAATATTGAACAAAACTTCTTGCGTACGCGTATACCCGCATAGTAAAGTAGTTATCAATGCAAACACTGGCTAGAAACAGTTGTAATGTGATTACAATAATGTATAAAAAATTAAATAAGTATACTGTCAATGTATTTGTCAAAGTGTCAGATTTGAACGTAGAGATGTTCTACTTTTTTATATTTACCGATTATCTATATCTAACCATGCAAAGACATGAGACCCAAATTAAATCTGATTGAGCAAAAGTTTTTCTCAAGCAGACAACTCATCGCGTCGCCGCCGCCGGAAACTCGGCGAGAGTTCGTTTTACAGCTTGTACTTTAGCGCTATTGATATCAAGAAAATGTGAGAAAGGAAGTGTGTCTCTCATGCCACTGCACATAACATACTACACCACATTTCTTTGTGAAACAAGATGCTGCATTCGATTCTAAACGATTTTGGACGTGATACAGGTCTCGTGTAAGATTCATATTCGCGGTGAAAGGGTCGCTTTGGAACTTTATCCGCACAAAGCGAGGCACCCGCAGTAGCCGCTCTACCTATCTACCCACATATGCATCATGCGGCGGATACAGATCCGAGTTTCTTACACATACACATAAAGTACGAAGGCCAGTTTTGTGTATGTGTCGCGAATACATACGGCTTCAATAATCAGCAGGTGAAGCGAACTAAAGCAAGGGGTTATTGCGATTAACTCTTTTATCCCTTCGTTTCCATATCAAAGAGTAATGAACCTTGTTCCACTATTGGACAATGTCGATTAGGAACCGTGTGATTTTTTACCGAATAAAGTGCTACGTAAATTATGGTTTTGAACATATTGAATTGAATGATAAAAAATATATTATCAATGTTAGTAAGTGATGCCATTACTAGGAATAAGTTTGACCAATGTTTACAAGATTTGAAAGTTGCTTGCTAGAAATATATTTGAAACACTCTAATTTGCAAATATTATTTTCGCGCGCAAAATTTTAAATTTTTTACCTGATGACATGATCTGATAAGCATTGAGGACAGATATGGTAGGTAGTAATCAGTGTTATCGTTTGATTTATGTGATGTATAATTAAATATTTACAATTAAAAAGTGATGAAAATAACTAATTGTTACATTACAACAAAGGCGAAACTCTGACAGTGAATCGATTACGAGTAACGAAGGTCAGAGTATTTGCAAGTGTGAGTATGTATGCATGCAAGTATGCAAGCGAGCTCGGTGCGGCGTCGTCGCTGCTGCACGCCTGCACCGCCGGTTGCAACACCCTCCCCCCTTCGCTCTCGGCTTCTCGCTCGCCGCCGTCTTGCCGCTAGCCTGTCTCACCTCGCGGCCGGCAGCCTTGCGCGACGCGCCGCGCTCTTTCACATTCAAAATTATTCGCAACCATTGCAAAAACTCTCTGTGCAATAAAAATAACTTATCATTTGCTGCGGTCGCCATTCGTCTATATACAGAGAGCTTGTCTAAAACTGTAGTTACAAATTATTAGTGCCTTTTGAAAGTTTGAATGCACTCCTCGTTGCATGTCCCGCGCGCGTCGTCCCGTGAGAACCCCGACTGGCGGTCACGTTGACGTCGCGCGGTGCCGCCATATCTGTCTCGGCCACCAACTAGCAAAATTAATAGGTAATTATTTTCGTGTACAGTGCCTTAGATCAATTTAACCGTAAAGTGATCGTGTGTTACAGTGTTTTTCATTTTTTCGCATTCTCTGTGCTAATTCCAATCGGATTCTGTTTGGAAATCGAGGCGCGCGCCGGCCGGTTCTTATCGGGTGCAATGCAGTTGCACTCTCAACTTATTGCAGTTTCGCATTCAGTAAAGTTTCATGCGCGGAAAGTTACTAGTGTTTGCATTTTGTTATTAAAGGATCTTAAAAGTGTTTTAAAGTGATTATTGTTTAAAAGTGTTGTGTACAAAAGTTTTTAAATAATTCTCAGAGTATACCCCGTGTTATTTCGGTCATTGACCGCCGGATTTCGCATCTCTTTCGTTGTTAGTGTCGTTACTAAATTTTTAATTTTATTACCGATTTTCGTTTTTAGGCTCAAAATTTTATTTACATCACTAGAAGAATACAATGACCCGCGCATTCGCTTTTTGAAATTTCACCTTCACCCGGATGGAATGAGGAGTGCAGAATCCCATTGTTTCAATTCATATGTTTGAACATCATTTGTTTTTTTGTTTTTCGGACGTTTAGAGCGTTATCATTTTCTCCCAAAATTACAAAAATTACAAAATAAGGTAAATATTGTCTTTTTAGTTATATTTTAGTAAAGTTTAAAATTTATATGCTATCAATAAATTAAAAATATAATTTGGCATTCTTGAGACGCGTGGCTCTCTCGATTGTGATGTATGACATCATCTCTAGTGAGCTTTGTGCAGGCCTGGTTCACTGTGGGCACACAGGCACATTGTAAAGTTTGTTTGGGACTTCTGAAAAACAGTGTCTTTCAGCATATTAGTGTAGTGAGTGTACAAAGAGTTAAATAACTGTGCAGAATGGCGGAGGGCAATGGAGAAATATCAATTGAAGATGTCCCCGGTAAGGACTCAGACGTTGGCAGAACCCCGGATTACCGCAAACTTATTGAATATGGCTTGGACCCCAAGGTGAGTTTACTTACATACTCCTTACATCTGTATGTAGTAGTCCTATATCAAAGCCCACAATTATAGTGGTCACCAATACCAATTACATAGAAAATGAAATTTTGCAAATTTTGCCGAGGCAGACTGAAAATGAAAATTGTTATATCCCAACAATGACCATTAAATCTGCATGCCATGTGCTTATTACATTGGAAAGAAAGGAAAACTAGTTCTTAGTTTATTATTATTAAGTTTGTAGTTGGGAAATTTGAAATTTTGAAAATGCACCGCTGTCACCGATCATGCATATGATTTTTTATATCTATCATCAAACAATGTTTCTCTTAGTGGGCACAAAGCAGCATTGACTGACTTGTGTTACTGTAATGGAGGCCAAGTGCTGTTAACCTCAGCATTATCAATGTTTTATGAAAATTTTATAAGCCTTGTGCAGAGTAGATGTTAGCATGTCACAGTCTGACAGTCTTGTAAGATTCCTATTGGTATAGTTGCATGTTGGGAAATACTTTTGTATTCCCATGTTCATATACAATTATAGTGCCTATAGTGTGATATAAAAATAAATTATTGATATTAACATTAATAATTTATTATTCATTTTATGTAATATTAATAATATATCTTTATATCATTGTTATAGTTAGTTATACTATGAATTTTTAATAGTTCCAATATGATTATGAATTATGAGTACATTATAAATTTCATAATACTCTGTGTCCATATATATTGATCAAAACATAAAAAAAAATATCCTTATAGGACCATTAAAAAGCACTGTTAGATTTACATAAAAAGATACATGCATACATATATTTTTTTATTATCAACTAACTAAAACAATATAGAATGCCATCCATAAATATGTATGTCCAGAGAAGACTAAAAAAACATTATTAACTTTTATTACTCTATGTTCAAAAGCCATTGTACTATTATTATTGCACATCCATAATAACTTTACATGTTAATTAATGCTTAGTACGTTTTGCAAAAAAAAAAATTTGCACTTTTAAAAAAAGTGTGATTTACATTAAAATGTAATCAGCATAATCACAACATGGTGCCCCACCACTCACTATCTGTTCATTACATAAACATACAATAATGTACAATACATATACCTACATGTTATATTGTATTCACTATTTGAAAAATTTAATGAAACCACAGATTTTCTAATCATAAAATTTGTTATTAAATTTATCACATATCTGGGTAATTTCATTAATTAATACATAATACCAATTGTAATAACAAGTAGATGAAGTTGTGATCTCATTTGGGCGATATCCACTTTCTCCTTGATTGCACCTGCCCCTTGACATACCTTTATCACTCAGTAAGCATTGCATGTCCCACAGCACTGTTGCTATCAACAATATTCAAGCAGTACATGTACAAACATATACATGTATGATACGTAAAATAACTACGTTAACTTATTTAAATAAATATTCTCTGTCTGCCTGTCATTTCGATATAGACGTTCGTTATATTATTGTTCGTTAGATATAATAGACTTTCTTTTATATTCGTATATGCGTACGTACACGTACCTGGTAGCAGAATTACAACACGCGTTTTTTTTTATTTTTATCTGTGTATTACAAAATGTTAAATTCGTAGTCGTTTTGCACTGTTGTTTGCTAGGCCTTCGAAACGGCTGAATCTACTAGGAGAGGTGTCCATCACGCTTATAATTGTAAAAATTTTTTTATATGAATATTATAGATATTTAACGCGTTAGAAGTCGCAATTAATCACTACTGTACGCTATGCTATGTATTCTCCATCATCATCATCAACCTATCTCAGACCACCGTTGGACACGGGCCTCCATCAATGTGCGCCATCCCGCCCTGTCCTGGCGTATCACGAATGCTCCAAAGATTTTTTTTTTCTGTACTCTAGAGTAGGAATGAGCAAATCAAGAACGATGAACGTTTGTTCGCGGTAATCTCTAGTTTATCAGATTGGCAATAGTTGCAGATATAGTTATTGTTTCATAACGTCTGCGTTATTGAACACATTCACTTATTGTATTAACGTTGTCGCTGAAGCGTTTTTCATTACTACAGCGGTAACACGTCGCCAATGAGATACTGGCCGTATACCTACAGGCTACATCATGTCGTGTGTATGAGATTTTTTTTAAGTATTAAATAATAAATACTTACTGCCTGGTATTATTATAATAAGTAATAAAGACTGCCTCGTTGGTCACGTGGTTGCAAGCGCGACTGCCGATCGGGAGGGCCTGGGTTTAAATCCCGGGTCGGGTAGTATTGGATTTTTCTAATTTAGAATTTCTAGTAGTGACTCAGAGTCTGGAATTGTGCCCGGTGTATGGCAATAGGCTCACCACCTATTCCATGGGACCTAAACGTAAGTGGTGAGACGTGGGAGTGTACTACACTCCTCTGCCTACCCCTACGGGGATTACAGGCGTGATGTTACGTTTTATTAAATAATAAAAATACGGCACTTCAAGCAAGACGGGGTATTAAATTTTTCTATTTATGTTGATATTTGATATTCCTAAATAGCCACCTTTTGGCCATGTCGTTAATATTGACCATTATTAATGTTTAGTGCCTGTACATACCTACACTCTTGATTTTAAATTTTCGAAATAGTCCGTTTTCCACTGGATGTATATCTATTAGTATTGAAAACGTAACATCACGCCTGTAACCCCCGAAGGGGTAGGCAGAGGAGTGTAGTAGGTACACTCTCATGTTTCACCCGTGTTACGTTTACCTCCTATGGCATAGGTGGTGAGCCTATTGCCGTACACCGGGCATAGATTCAGACTCCGAGGCACTAATAGAATTTATAAATGAGAAAAATCGGAATTCTATTAGTATTCATTCTAAATTAATCTTTTTGATGTGGCATGTTACTAACGCATTTCAGTTGGTCAGCAATGTCCATTGCACTCGCAATATCATCCAATAGATGTTATCACGCGCGGTAATTTTGAAAACAAATCAGTGCGGGTCACCTTCTCAAACGCTTTGAAAAATCTGGAAACTTGCTTGTTAATGCACACAAAGATATTCGTAAACTGGTTATAATTACAATAATACATTTCAACTTGCGCCATCTATACGTGTATGAAGTTTGAATATTTAATGCTATCGATATGTACATACATAGTACATACATACATAACACCACGTACAGCCCAGTGATTCCAAAATAATCATTACTATATTATTGTTGTCAAAGTATTTAATATTTTTGTTCAATTGCCCGAGTGCTGCGTGCACCGGGTGCGCTATTTCAATTCAGTACAGAAACAGCGCGTGGCGCTAAAAAAAATCACGTAACTCTCTGGCCATGGAAATGCATAAATAGTTGAATGTGTCAAGGCGCGCCAGCGAAAAGGAGGAAAGATGGACATAAATGAGAATATGTTTTCCTTGTGGCGAATAGTTCTTACACATTCGTATGTATATTTTTATGTATTACATAGTTACCATTGTTGGCTAATAGGGCATTTCATCGCTACACACTAAGCTTAACTGGACTATTTGAGTAGCTCCCGCAAAATTTTTGTTGTCTTGCAGTGGCGCCCTCCTATCTGGTATGCAGGGAAAATGAGCATCTTCTCACTTTGAGCCTTGGGTGAAGGCGGTTTGAAGTTGTTTTCCAACATCACCGTGTAGCTGACAATGTTTGTATGAATCTCGCAGCTAACAATGCAGCCAGCTATCCTTTGAGACGTGTTTGAATAGTCTTAGACCACTCCGCGTCTCCTAACAGTCTGCTGAAATGAGCGTGCGACGTACAAAGGGGGGGATGAATGCGTGCGTCAGGTTGAAAAGGCGAGTCGTATGACACTATAGATATAGTCATTGGCCCCGCTTAGGAATTCCGTGTGTCTAGTTTAATAATTTACACGGCAATTTTGCAGGAAATTGTGTGCAAATTAAATTTTATTCGGAATAATTGTTTCTAACATGAACCCGTATCATCCACTTTATTATTACCATCATGCCAGGTCCCGCAGCGCTGAGCACTCGGCACCAAATGGTTAAATATTAAAATAAAAATATATAGGCATGTCCATATTAATCAAATTTTTTATTAAAATATTTCATATCCTGGAGGAACGGAGCTTTTAGTATAAGTCTAATCGAAAAATAATAATAAATAAGTCTAATTATTGTAATAATTAAAGTATTTGATAAATAGTTGTTTTTATAAGACTATAGCCCATGTATAAGTGAATTTTAATTACCAACCCAATTGTAGTAAATAATTTTGTAGCTTCTGGAATAAGACTTATAGATTTGAAGTCTCTATGTACGTTACTACCTTTTATAAAGCGTATACAACACTAACACATACGACATTATTAATGTATATGTGTGCAAATTTAGTTTATTATTGATACAATGTTTTGTTGAATAATAGAATGAATCACCAAATGCATATGTAAATTTTCATTATTCTTGTAGTAGGTACCTACATGTCTTGGAGTGTCTGCAAAAGCATTCACAATAATACCCTTCGCATATATTATACATACCTATTGATTTACTTCCGCGTGTAGTTAGGAGGTTCCTTTGTTTTACAATTGGACGCAATACCATCATCAGTATGGGCACAGTTTTAAAAAAATCCCTGTTCGTCTCGTGCAGTTTGCCGTTGACGGGCTATGCGCGTCCGTCTTGTCCAGATCGGCGATTGTTGGCCGTATCGCTAAGGATCGATGGATCGCAAGGTAACTTGCCGTTCCAATATATCGCTCGCACGATTCTCGCCTCTCGTGCGATTGCACAGCGCGTTGTGCGCTAAAAAAAATGGCGTGCACAATTCGGCAGATGGCACTTTAAACTCAGGGTCCGCGACAACTCTGCGGTAACTGGTCCCGACGGTCTGGTGACCTTTGTGATCTGTTGTACGGCGAGTGCGAACATGAGGCGCTTATTATTTTCGTTACAAAGGCGAACTTACACGCTGTCGGGAGGTGCAACAATTTAAACGGCGTGCGTGTACATGTACTGCTGCTTATTGTTATTTTTAGGCCGTATCGATCTTTGTGTGAACGCGATGGAACATGTAGTACTACTACCACCTATTAATATACCTTGGAGCAATTATCGAAACTACGTATTCGATTTATATGCAATTATGTTATACTCACTTGTTGTATGTATATGTATCTTGTGCCGGCCCTAAATTGATGGGTCTGTTTTTGTTTCGACCCTTATGGTGATATAACGTTGCGATGAGTACGCACTAATATTGTCGTGTTTAATTTCCAGGTAGCTACAAAGCTCGATGATATTTATAAGACTGGAAAGCTAGCGCATGCAGAACTGGATGAGCGTGCGCTAGATGCCTTAAAAGAATTTCCATCCGACGGTGCTTTAAGTGTTCTTGAACAATTTTTAGATTCAAATCTCGAGCATGTATCTAATAAAAGTGCTTATTTATGTGGAGTCATGAAGACCTATAGGTGAGTGACGTGAACTTGTCTCTCTAATTTTTTCTTCTTTTCTTTTTTCGGACAGCCGGCGACCCAATCAAAATATTGGACGATGGCCAAATCACCCGCTGGTGTATCTAGGTCATCTTGAAAAATTGATTTGACACTTACCGCCCGCGTTGCGGACTGCGGCAGGCTTAAATGACGATTATAATGTGCACTAACTAGTGCCATCTCTTGTAACGATGCGTAATCGCGCCGATAGAGCGAGCGCGCGGGCCGCCGAGACTTACTCCCCATATTCGCCATATTCCGCTATATTTTTCTTTTTTGCAAGAAAATATCATCTTAATCTAGGTCCGGTTTCCATGTTGCGAGTGCATCTTGGAAAAGTGGGTCGACAGATCTCTTGAGAGCTCTCCAGCGCTATCATCAAAGGGTGACATGTTTGCGACGCTGCAAAGACCTAAGAGACATGCCCTGTATAACGGTCAAGCACATGTCTCGCGGACGTATGCGACTGTGAATTTTTTAAAACAAAGCGAGAGACTAGCGACAGCGCCAGGTGTTGGCACTGAACGCGGAACGATTCGACGCTGCAACTGGGAGAGATAAGATAACGCGTGGTCATTATCCTTTGTGTGACGTGAAATTCAACGAATCTTATCTACGACAATGTGCAGCTCGTTACTCCCATGCAATGTGACTCTTTCCTTCCAAAGCGCTAAGCGATTCCGCGTGAGGAGTAGGCACAGCGCGTCGGTTATCGTTCGAACATTTTTTGTACGTCGAATGGACGTTATCATTGGCCTACATATGAGCAAGAAATTAGCGGCACTGGGGGCTGATTAAAATCTGAGTATTATTTTTAAAATGAGTCGACAACGAGTTATTATGGGTCATGTATATCGCATTACGCGCTGTTACACTCAATATATTCTCGCACTGGGTACCGACGATGTCTATTGACGTTCCCTTCTTTAAGTTGCAGAACTAGATGCAGTTAATATTGCCTAATTCGGAAATTGGAACGGAGTTGGCCCGCAGACCGCTGAATAACCACTCTTTGACCGATAAACAATTTACCGCTGGCCCAGTGAATTTGGCGACCGAATTTGTTGCTAGTGGATATTATTTATTTTTGAAACAAATACTGCACCATTTTGTAAAATTCTCGATGAATTATATGAAGTAGTAATTTATTTCGAGTAGTTTTAATGTAACAAATACAAACTGTACGGTAGATGTGACCAATACAAAACACCTAGATAACTCATGTTAAGCATTGCACTTATTAGGAGTTCCCCTTAAAAAATGTACTCTTAAAATTTAATGATTCTTAAACGTTATTGTTAATTGGCGTTTGCAGACAGAAAAGCCGGGCGGGCGCGCAGGGAGCGCCCGCACTGGCCGCCGCTGTCCAGGTCAAGGGCCCTGACGAGGAGAAGATCAAACAGATCCTCGCCAGGACCGGCTATACGTTAGATGTTACTACAGGTACGTCTTATAACACACAAAAATAAGATGTTTAAAAATCAAATAGTAAAAGCTACAGTGACCATATTGGGTTCGCGTAGCATACTATGATCTTAAACCGTTTTCATTCAGAGAGGAGTGGAATGATAAATAGAATGACGGGTGTATAAATAAAGAGTAATAATTTCAGTCACCAGACAAATAGTTTTATAAAGACAAGGAAAGGACCGAATTTGTAGCTGAGAAAAAACATACATGTGTTGATTTATCTGATGACTCTGTAGAGAGAAGAATCTAACTGAGCTAACTGGACTCTTAAATACATTACAGGTCAACGCAAGTATGGGGGCCCGCCGCCGGGTTGGGAGGGGGGAACGCCCGGCGCCGGCTGCGAGGTGTTCTGCGGCAAGATCCCCAAGGATATGTACGAGGACGAGCTCATACCCCTGTTCGAGCGGTGCGGGACAATCTGGGACTTGCGCCTCATGATGGACCCAATGACGGGCTCAAACCGAGGGTACGCCTTCGTTACCTTCACGACGCGGGACGCCACGCAGCGCGCCGTGCAAGAGGTAACGCCGCCCCTCTACTCTACCGCCGCCCCCTTGCCCCCGTTTATCGACGTGCTGCCTTTGCCCGAACTTTTTTCTAAGTGTACTCTCCCTATGTATAGTCGATGTTGTGACTTTTTTTCACTTTCCTCTCTATATTTATATTTTTTGTTCTTTTGTCGACGTAATTTGGTTACCGCTTTGCGTTTACGACTCTGTACTACTCCCCCTACCCCTCTCACGCCCCGTGAAAGTTATTCAAGTGCTGAATCATCTCGTTGTTGTTGTTGCTAAGACGCAGTGTAGTTTGAGAGCGTTCGTGGTCGTGTGGTGGTTACTTGTGTCGGTGTGTCGTCGTCGTGTCGAACGTTGTCGACACGCATCGACGCTATTTGGGCATTGACACGTATAAATGTTTAGAAATAAGTTCGCGCAATAGGAATAGAAATGGGTGTTGTTCATGTGTCCGCGAGTGTGGTAAGTGTTTGCGCTGTAGATGGTTTAGCTCTTTTTGTGGAGTTTTCTCTTACAGAATATTTGAAGTTACATGGTCAGGATTAATTAGGATTATTAGTCGGAGCTCTCCTAATTTCATTACCGTTGCCACTCGGCCAGTAAAACTTACCACGCTCTCGAACGATTTAGCAACAGTATTCAATGAATATTTAATAGTGTTGCTAATGGAATATATGTGGCAAAGATTGATGTCGGCTATCGTGGATGCGCCTCGCCGTTTGTTGTGAAGGAACGAGTTACGAAACGAGACAGAAAATCAGTAAAAATATTTGTCAGTATTGAACTGCTTCGCTAATCCCCGAAGAGTATTTGAACCCCGCTTTTTCATACTCTTACTACAGTGTGCTGTTGACTTTACATAATATATATGAGCAGCTTCATTGCAGTAGTTGACTTTGCACCTATCTGTCTACTCTCGAGTTGTTGCCCTCCGGGGTACCGATCGCGACTCGGAGAAGCGATGTCTTGGTACGCCGTGTGACGATACGCTACGTGTGCTACATGAGGGTCGCCACCAGTCTTTGCGCACAGAATGGATGTTGTCGTGCACATCTGTTTCATTGAAAACTCGACATTTCCAGCACAACAGCAGTGTGTGTGTTCAATGCAAAACGAACAACCGTGTACTGATCGTTTTGTCATAATAATAATAATAATAATTGGTCTCACCAAATTGTGTCTAAACATAATACGATGCGTACACAAGCATTTTTGTTTGTAC
>DWEE01001243.1:0-13857 GCA_018245755.1 Parelbella macleannani
GCTGAATTCTTAACCACTAGGCTATCACTGCTCTAATGTAATTGTACTGTAATGTAATTGTACATTACAGTATAATTGTACTGTAATGTAACTTCTGCATCATGGTAATTACAACAGCAGTCCCTAGATGGTGGAGTGGAACATCCTGCCAGCGTCTGTTTCCGGACACATACAAGCTGGGACTCTTCAAAGTAAGGGTGAATAGGCTATTCCTAGGCATGCATTGTCCATCTTAGGCCGCATCTTAGAAGAGACTGTGGTCAAAAGCTAGTCTATAATAATTTTTATAGTGAGTGAGTTTTAAAAAAATAATTTGACAGCTTCTAGATCAAGCACAATTTGGACTAGACACGGGCAAAAGAAATTGACAAGCTTGTTATCAGAAATCAACACATGCATAAGTTTCGAATTTCCTAATGTCTTTGAAAACTTTTTCTGGGTAAGGTAATTATTACTAATATTGTTGTACTTGAGTACTTATAGTTATCGAACGACTCTTTAAACCGTTTCAAGTTTGTTGTGCATTTAAAGTGCATTGCCATAATAAGTGCATGAGTGATATCACAAGTGCACTAACAGTTAAGTATCTAACTACTAGAATAGTAGATAACACTATGAATTGCTTTTGAAAAATCAAGACAAGAGCAAAGCTCCGATCATACTCGTATTGCTTTTGGAAAAACAAAAAATGTTGTGAACGGGTTGTGGTCATATTGCTTTTGGAAAACCAACAAAAACAAAATATATTTTGAAGGCTCAGACGCTACATTCACTGTGCTTCTGGAAAGGCAAAATGGAATGGGTAGCAATAATACTCATATTGCTTTTGGCTGCCTTGTTGGTTGTGTGGTTTTAAGCACGACTACCGACCGAGAGGTTCTGGGTTCGATCCCAGGGTCGGGTACTATAAGATTTTTGTAACTTAGACTTTCGAATAGAAATTTCTAGTAGTGGCCAGGAAACTGGATCTGTGCCCGGTGTATGGCAATAGGTTCGTCACCTATTCCATACCTAGACATAAAAGTAACTGGTGTAACGTCAGCGTGTACTAAATTCCTTCGTCTACATCTTCGGGAATCAAAGGCGTGATGTTACGTTTTTTATCGCTTTTGCTATCAACAAAAATATTGTGAAGGGGTCGGATTTCACTCATTTATTTATATTTTTTATCATTTATATCGTATCCTTATCACGATTCATAAATTTGCGCATTAGATGCTGACCCAGAACTTTATATCATATTATGCCTACATTAATTAAACAAAAAATATTAACGCATTTTTAGCAGTTGCATACTTTATAAGACAGAATAATAATAAACTAACTAAATTGCATGTTTTTTTCTATCTTAACAAATTTAAAAAAAAATTCAAGTTCTTCATGCTGTACGCATTACAGATTAAGTTTATAATATGGACCTTCAAAACAATCGAAATAATTTTTACCGTATTAAATTAAACTTATTTAAAACAATTATAAATATTTATTGAGTATGCCTTAAAACTTTTAAAGGTAGTATATTTGGTTAAATGAATAATATGAGCAACAAAATTGTGGGTCCGTAAATAATCCGTGCACAGTAACTTGGGACCTACGTGCTATATACAGTAGGCCTGTGGTAGGGTTTTTCATGGTTAAGTATAATAATATTTTCATTTAAATATGCTCTTGATGATTTGATGCTGATGTTAGAAATCTCTTCGAGCCTATTATGAACTCTTATAATAGGTTTTTGTCACATTGATCTAACATGCCGCCGTGACGTCATCATTCAGATGGTAAGTCGAAGTGCACAGGTTATAGGTATACACCATTTTATAGGCGACCTTCAGACAATTTTGTCAATTTGCTTTATGTACGTTTTCCATTTAATATTTGCGAGGTATTGTGTACTTATACGAAATGTAAACGGATGCGTTGACGTTCATCTGTACGGTTTGACGCAGGTCTTTATTGACATAATTAATGTTTTTTAAATCTTGTGTATTACGGTCTATATTATGCATTCATAAATATGTTTATTTAAGAATGTATCTGTATATACGATTGTTCACGCTGATGTTTATTGTTATAATAATGAGGATGTATTTAATTTAAAAAATGAATTTTAATAAAAGTTGAAATTAGAAATATTTATAATAGCCATGTATTTCATCATCATCATCCTCCGAGCGTTTATCCCGGTTACGTCGTCACACTGGTGTGCGAGGACCCAGGGTCCGCTTTCCGACTCCCTCTAGCCCACTTCGCACGGTCTTCAGCATCCTGAATGGTGAGTCCGTTGGCACGCATGTCATCTTTACGACGTCAAGCCAGCGTTTCTTGGGCTTGCCCCGTTTTCTGATATCAGCGCGGAGGCGGCATGGCGATTTAGCCATGTATTTGTCTGCCTAAAATATTACTAAGCACTGTGGTGTTGTTAACAAAACACGTAAATAATACTATAAAAACATTTTAAGTTAAGCCGGCACATATATATTATATGACCTTATTTTTTATACCAACATTCGTAAAAAAATATAGAATCATTTTAAAATATTCGCATAAACTCACGCGTTGTAGTCGAAGGCTGGCATGAAAGAATTTACGAATAAAACCGTTGAACCAACTACATAATGACTAGTTATAATAAAACATTATTTGAATTGAATAAGAACATTTTTTCGCATAGCCTACTTCTTGCCTCGATAACGGATTACACTAAGTTTCGAGGCCACATGTGGAGACAGTTAAATTAATTTCCTTGTGACGAATTCACTTCACTACTAAATTCATCTATACATTTTGGTTCTATGACCTTTCGTTCAGAAACGAGCTCAGATGTAATAATCAGCAGATATTACGAGTAGCAACCTATTGTTATGCAATTGAAAAGTTATTGCATATTTGTGTGAAATGAACTGTGTAAAATTATAATTTTTCAAATGTTACAAAAAGTGCAATTATAGTTTAATTTCAGGACACGGCTGTTTGACTGTTCTATGAAAAAACCTTGTTTTCATCTATAATTATTAATGCGAATCATACATTATACCTGTCACATAAACATTAAAATAAATTGAGAAATAATAGGCACGCGGTTTTCTCTGCCTATCTCAGAAGGGCGTAACTATATACCTATTAATATCTAATAAATAAGTATGGTCGCCAAATGCTGAAATTTAATTTACAAGGTTATATTTTGTGTATAGTATAGTATATATCTACATAACTTTCAAAACATCATTTCCTTACGGCTGGCATCTCCCACTCGCGAGCTGTTGAGTTGGCGTATAATATGAACAGGAATTGGACTTTGAACAGCCTTGAGTATAGGTACTCGTTTTGTTTGAACGCGTTTTGTAATGCCAACAGCATTTTCGCAGCCTTCTTTCGCGGTATCGAGGACAGATTTTTTTCGATACATGTTGTATTATTGAGGTAAAGGTGTTCGGTTTCATACATTTTTGGGCGAATTGTAGTCCAAAAAAGTCTAAAAAGTAAAAGTAGTCTAAAAAGTCTAGCAAAGAAAAAATAGCGTTCAATTCCTTTCAAAGCATTTTCATGAAAACATTTAAATAAGATATATTAATGTTAAACCAAGGCTATATTGCATCCTTTTTCTGATAATGGTCATAATTATTATTGTCAGATTGGGTCGAGTAGGCTATATTCAGAGAAGGAAAAAAATCAGAAAGAAAATCCTAACTTTATTATTAGTCCATGCCAATTAATATGTATTATATAATATGTATACATTATATAATATAATATGTATTATTATATATTATAAACACGAATAGTTAATGTTAATACACATCCGGACCAAAAAAATTTATTAAAATTACTTGAGAAACAGGCTCTGTATTAGAATATGTGTTATCCATACATGAAGGCCATATTTTTTGTCTACCTAAAATGATGACGTTATAGCTGTGAACTGTAAAATGAAAAATATCAAATGATAGATCATTGACGTGCACTAGAACTGACAAAAAAATGATATACCTATTTATCACATAATCGTTTAGCACGAGCTAACAAGTTAACCTTGGCATCGAACTTGGAGTGCAATTTTAAATACCTACCTACTGCTTTTATTTTGCAAGTTTTGTTTTTATTTAATTTTTTTAACATTAGCAATAGCGAAGCAATTTCTGTATTGTGTTTTAAATTTAATGTTCTTGTATTGGCGAGAAAAAAAAATACAAGGACACCGTAAACGTCACATCAATAGCTGTTAATAAAAGTGGTTCGGATATTTTGAATTCAAATACAAATTTAGAACATGTTGAATCAAGTCACCAACCGATTTAGACGTCACTGTCGTATATGCACAAAGAGAAGTGACTAACTGATTTGTTTTAAATTATTTTGCAGCAAAACCAATTGATCCAATTCTTTCCGACCCTCGTGTCTAATATACTCGAAAACATATGTATGTATCATCATCATCATCATCAGCCTATAGCTGTCCACTGCTGAACATAGGCCTCCCCTAGAGCGTGCCACGTTGCTGGATCCTCTGCCTTCCACATCCAGTGTCTATGTATGTATGTACGTACCTATATAAATGCATTGTAATCATAATAACTCTGAAATACCTGATCCAAATCATGTCAAATGTACTCGTATAAAGTCAAGTTAAGAAAAGACCAAACGTTTTGATGAAGAGTGCAGTGATTAAAATCATTGGATATTTTTTAAGTTCGTAGGATCTAGTAATAAAAAAATTAGTTTGAACAAAAGTAAATTTAGTTTTGAAAGAATGAAGTTGGTGTACAACTAAATTTAAATAGGCTGTTTAAATTGTAACAAAGAATTTTTTTTCCGGTTTTAATATGAAGTTGATAAACTTGATTTAACGCGGAACACGATTAACATATTTTAAGCCGATTTTTTCTATTTAACAATAATTTTTAAATCCTCCATGTTTTTAATTTACACGTAGATATGTTAAATATATAATGTATAAATAATTTTTATTTACATAATTATAACAGCACTAGTTTTTATGTAAATAATACTTATAAAAAAAGCTGTAATATATACCCATATAAAATGACCATAGTTAAGTTCCATCTGTGAATGCTGCTCAGAACTTTTTTTTCGCTTCCCTGTTGTTCATTAGCACACCTGCGATCATCGATAAGACAGGTACGGGAGTGTCGGACACTAGCGTAGATTGAAAAAAATTATAATCATTTTGTTCGTTAAACATATATAGTATAGAAGTAGAAAGTTATTCGGTTTTCATCTGTTACTATCTAACGAGCGACCTCGGTGTCGCTGTGTAGTATTGAGTGAAAATTGCGGTTGTTATAAAACTTGTATAACATAAACGACGTAGGTACGCAACCATGTGGCTGATATATTCAAATGTCAGTTTAAAAATGTATAGTTATAGTTTATTTATTATTATTATTATTTTAATGGAGACAAATTCCCGCCAAAACTTTTAAACGTATACCTCATGTTCTTTTAACTTTTATTGACGCTCAATACAAAAGTATTTTCATATTCAACCTTTTTGTCGTTCCACTATTAGATACGGGTCTTCTTTCTGAATAGGGGTTAAGATCATAATTTAATTATTGATGTAATAGTCGTTTCATACTGGGACTATGCGTTTATTATTATTACAATATTTTTAGACCCTGTTATAAGATATTTAGATTGATTTATCGTGTACAGCGATGTAACTTTCTAGTTTTAGTTTTCAGATTAGATTGTATTTTACGATCTATTCTACAGTGCTTCAAAGTATTTGTTTTACTAGGCAATTGGCTGAATATATCTACATAGGAAAAATGAAATACAATTTGCAAGCGTAGCAAACAATTATTTGGTTTTTCAAATCTGTCAATGTCATTCTATAATATATTTTCTTAATATAAACACTTTCTATGTCTGAAAAAGTCAAAAGGAATAACATTACAGCCCAATTTAAAAATAGACAATATCTCACAAAAAATACTGCTACTACAGTCATTTCAAATGTCCATTGTGTTTTTTTCTAGAGAGTTCCTCGTTATGTAATGGTTCAGCCAATTCCACAGGCGATTATCACAATGTTTTTGCAACGGCCAGACTAAATGATTTGGTCTTGTATTTAGTTGCAGCTACACTTTGTGGTTGGTAAATGTCCTAATCCGTGAGCGTAATAAGAGAAGGGCTTATGATAGCTAATGTTAATTTTCGTATGTTTGTATTGTTTTGTTGATACAAATATTAAAACAAAATTATCTACTTTATAGGTTCCTTTAGTTATAACTAATGCGCAATTTTTTTCAGAACATTTTTTTATTACTTAACCTCACATAATTTGCATAATTATATACCTATGTGCTCTTACATTTTAAGTTCTTATTAGTCAAAACATATCTCTTTATATTTAACACTGATTCTAAATATTCTAATATAAATATAAGGATTGAGGCACATCTATTAATACTTCATACTACAATATAATATATAGGTTAACGTGCAATTGCGTTTACAATAGCGTATTCATAAGTAACACTTATTTAATCTATGGCAACATTGTGCCTCGCTTTAGCATCTCTTCCAATACGGGTAAACATTACGAAGTGTTGACGTCACGGTAAGGTCAGTGTGTGGACTTTGCACCTCTCAGGTATAACGGCGCACTGATGTATGTAACTGGGCGCAGTGGTGTCGCCACTTGCTATACTGTTTGGTCTCTACTAAATAGCCATATAACATGAAGTATATCTACGGTCCATATAAAGATCTAAGAGAAAGTCAAAGCATACCTATTTGAGTACATATGGAAACATGTACATTTCTTGTTATATTTACCCGTCGTTGTGGTTGTCTTCGCGTTATGTTCGCTTTCTAATCTGTGCAAAACGCTTTTTGCAACAGCGCTGGGAGCTTCTAGATTTCAATAGTGCAATCGCTAAGTAATAATTTTGAACATCAGTGTTTTAAAGACAGCTTCCTTTATGTAATATGGCCAAAAATAATTTTTCTTTATGCGATAAAACTTCTTGTTATTTTATCATACACTTTTGTACTTGTTATATATTTTGTGTTTTTTTTTCTTATTTAGTGTATTACAAACCGTTTCGTGTTATATTGTATTCCTTTTACTACTCGAATAAAAGATTCCTTCACTGTATTAATTATAACCTCTTTTAATTCCCTTGCAATTTTTTTTGTTATTTTTAACTTTAAATTCGTATAAATACGATTATATGTACGTACCACTCCCATATGCTTTATCAATGAATATTTAAAATTTGTTTTAACTGCGAATACTATTTTAAGTTGGATTAGAATTATTTATCAACATTATTTAAATCTTACACGAACTGTAATAAAAACACATACCTACGTTTTAAAAATATGCGGTTGAATGTGATATGGCTTAAACGAAAAATATCTGCTTTTTTCTTGAAAATCAATACTCTAATAAGATATTGACCAATTTAATTCATACTTCAGTGACGTGGAGATTTCGTAGTGCATAGGTATACATTATAGTTAGTATAATTATGTTACGATATATAGGTACATGTACTTATACACATATATAATAATTTGTCAGATAAATAATTTTTCAAGCAAACACACCTATGTGGACAAAAGATAGTGTAGTTTCTTTAGTATAGTCACAAACTTTAGTCTTTATTTTCTTTGTAATTACAGTTGTTAATTTTAATTAAGTAGGTACTCGAAGATTCGAATATATTTTGTATTTGCAAGTATATTGTTACGAAATGGCATTTATAGTTATAAACGTACTGTATGGTATTAACTTTAAATAACCATACTTATATTGTTTTAAATTGTTTTAATGATATGTTAAAGATTTTATACCTTTTAGTAAGAATACTGGATTTTTCTAATTTAGAACTCCTATAAGTGAATCGGAGTCTGGTTCCGTGCCCAGTGTGTGGCAATAGGCTCACTACCTAATCCATAGTGGGACGTAAATGTAACTGATGAAACAGCGTTGTACATAACTAATCTCCCTACCTCTTCGGTAATTACAGGCGTGATATTACGTTTTATAAAGAACATTTACAACCCTTATTAAAGGCTAAATACATGTCACCAAATTCGATATTTCACTACAATTAAAGGTTAAATTATTGTACATAAATAAGACCATCGGAACCTATGTTATAAAACTAGTTCAGTATCATTAGTAATCAATAATAATAACCTTAGCAACAAATAGTTTAACAATAATAACTTCAAATAACTAGTTTACTCCTAGTCGTCAAAAGAGTGGTGAATGCCCGTAGGAATAGAGGTATTTGGCACTCAGTGCTCCCTGCCAACCACGTAAGGGAATGGGCATGTTGATGTGATACATTATTAGTATTATAATTTAGTTGATTTTTATTCACCAAAGGAGTCAGGTGTTGATCCCTTTCAAGGCGGTCCTGTTGGAAACAACGTCGTAGTAATATACTTATCTGTATGACTAAACTGCATATAAGCAACAAAATGGTAACGAACTGAATTTTTATCATTAATAGGACGTAATGATAACTATAGATATGATATATATGATAACTATAATAGATATGGTCTAAATTGTAATCGGAATAAATAAATAAACAATTTTTCGGAGAACAGCATTATTTTTGTGTTGCTAAACGAAATTGCTGTTTAATTAATCTCACGGTTACCATGACAAGGAATAAACACGGACAAAATTGTTTCGATTTTTCATTAAACTTTCCTTGAACCTGTTCACGAATTATTCTAGGCGCTGCACTATGGATTATCCCAGTACAAGGCCTGATCAGAAATGCTTTTTTGAAATGTCGCAAAATTCATATAACTATAGTTTTATTTTATACCTGAGGAATCGTCCTTTATTAAACATGTGATTTTTTAGAAATTAGTATACAAGATAGTAAATAAATCATGCCGGCAATTGGTGTAACGGAACTTGTTTAAAATATAACTTGCAAATTGTGAATTTTCGGAGCCGAATTAAGAGCACTAGTTTCAAAGTAAGGTGTATAATGTGATACATATTTGGAAAGGATATTTATTGCAGATTTAGAATCTGTGAATATTATTTTTTTAAAACGGAAAATGTTGTCACATGTAATATTTATATTAACGTATGGTAAAATACCTTATACTTAAACTTTGACGAGACTTTCCGTAGTTATCCAAGCTTACCCAAGTTTTAAATTTTATTTTATTATGTGCACAAGGCATCTATCATTGACATAATATTAAAATCAGCTGCGGTTTCGTGCGGTCCCAGGTGCTAGGAAGGTTAATGTGATGAACCGCTACAAACAAATTTATTAATTTCAGAATTTAATTGATAGCATTGATTTAAAAAAATAAATACATACACAAAAATATTATAAATTAAATATCATCGTATCTAATATACATATAAATATCAGCTGCTTACTTACATTAAAATAAGAATAAGAATATAAATTTCGGTGTATATACAAATATATACTTATGTATTAATAAAAATATACAAGCTTGTCAAATTGTGTTTAAATTTTTTCGTATCTTTTTTAGTAATCGGTTAATAAACACTTGTAAAATCTAGTGTATTAGAAGATAATATAGAGATTTTTGTTCCATTTGCAAATTCAACGCAAGAAAAACTACACGGAAACACTAGTATTTATTATATGCCATACTGAAATAAAATTCAAGTACTATCTACTTTATGTATGCAAAGTTTCAAATTTATATCTAAAGTATTTAAAAAGTTATTGATTTTTGATCAGACGCCTACCCATATTAGCCATAGTGCGCTGGTGTGAATGGCGAAAGGAATACGAAGTTTAATATTTTCTGCTTTTTTATAACTATTTAAAAAACCCTTAGAATATTAACAAAATATCAGTCACTATATCCTGTTTCGCTTTCGAAATGAAAACTGCAAACGTTACCATGCCTGCAGTCCCCGAAAAGGTAGGCAGAGGTGAGTCCGACCATGGAATAGGTGGTGAGCCTATTGCCATACACCGGGTACAGATCTAAACTCCGAGCCATTACTAAACAATGCAAGTTACAAAAATCTAATAATACCCGACCCGGGAATCGAACCAAAGGCCACTCGATCAACAGTCAAGCTTGCCAACCCTTGAGCAATGAGGCATTTTACATATGTAGATCCTTGAATATATTTTTATATTTGACAGTAATAATATTGAAATAACATAAAATTACCAGTGCTCCTTAACCGCTAAAATGATTATTATCCAAAACCTATAATCATTTGGACATATTGGACACGAGTCGCCTTTTAGAATGAGAGGATAATAAATATAATTACATAAATAGGTACCATTAAAAACCATTAACCAGTATTTGATCTTCACACGCGTTCTTGTAACCATGATCATGATCATTATAATCACATGTTATTCTTTTTAATGCTAATATGGACTGTCGACCTGCTCAGGGCCGCGGAAAATCAGTGGTTCAAAAAACAAAGAAGACGTCAATGGGCTGAAATGACGACGATAAAGATGAATATTATTATTCGTATTTTCCTAAGATGTTCGTGTTTGCTTATTAACATGAAGAACATAATTTTTGGCGGCAATATTGTATCTATGAAGCGTTTACATCCGCGTTAAAAAAACGGTAATCTTCATTTTTTGTATTAGATACTTCCAATTTGTATTGGGAGAAGTTGTACAGCCGAAGTCTTTAAGTATAGAAACCTGTAAGTACAAAGCTAATATATCAGTAGAGAATTTTATTTTAACTCAAAATTCTTACGTCAATCGTACAGATACCACGTGTGTCAAATGGACTGTTAAATAGTTGAGACGGAATGTTGATTCATACATACTCGTATATACCTGTCGTTAAATTACAATATAAAGTACCTACCATTATTGTTATTAAACTCGTTTAGGCAATTATACATTAACGTGTCCGGCTTGGGATTTCTCATGTGGCTTCTTCCTTGATATTGTATAAAGATCGGTGGATATATGACACTAAATATTTATAAATTTTGGTATTCAACTGGTAGATAGTAGGTAGAATAAATGAATATTAAACCCACCCAAATAGACACCAGTACGATTTAGTCATGGCGGAATTAAATAAGGACCTATAATATTTATGTATAAGGTTCGCGACGAGATAAGTTAACAATATCTAGAAACATAATAATATCTAGCAATATCCCTATTACCAATATCTCATATCAATGTAGGTACATCTTTTTCAGGGTGGGAAGCCAGAGGTCGACTTGGAAACTGAATCATCATAAAGGTAACATAACTAATTAGGAATGTCTAGCTGTAACCTTAAATATTTTGCCGCCGTTTATTTTTTGGCCACCGTTTTTTATTGAGCGCCCTTTTAATATTTTAGTTTTGGCGCTGCCGCTGTTGTAGGTATTCAAAAAAGTAAATGAAAATAAATTTAAAGAATATATTACTTTAATCAGTTCTTTGTGAAGTTACTAATTAATCATTTTTACTTTATGTTTTTGTAATAAATTCCATTTAGGAACAGTTTTTGTTGAATACCAAAGTATCAAGTAGAATGGAAAACAAATAAAACATCTCAGTGTCGGTCAATTAAAGTTACATTTATTTTATTTGCCCTGCATACATTATATTAAATATATTATATTACAGATTAACTGATTGATCTACTCGTATGAATATAGAGTCCCAAATAGTTTAACGTCTTGTTAAAAAAGCTTAAAAGTTAGTCTCTAATGAAGCCATAAACTAGAACGATGTTTATAAAATCCAAACATGTCAGAAGAATTGGAAACGATATTGTACTAGATTTGTACCAACCGAATAATTTTTAGGTATCATTATATCGTCACGGCAGATTCCTAACGAGGTAGGCACGTAACCAGTGACGTCGATAAGATATGATATAGTATCAGAATGATGTCGCAATGTAATTGATTATTAGGGATACCTACATTATTGCCTATTTAAAATATAGGAAGCATTTGTATAGGTAAACGTTTCGCGTTAGAAATTTATAATTTCTAAATGAATTACTCTAGGTATCTGTTTCGTTAGCGCAATTCGCAACCTTGTGCATAATGATCACACATTAACATGTTGTAAGTTCAATAATCGAAATTGAATTGAAATTTTACCTACACAACACACATCTTTATGATAATAATATTGTATATTTGAGAATCATTCAGTAAAGGTTCCGTTTTTAAATTTATCAAGTTACATGAGAAATAGGCACTTTTCAGGCGAGAGTGCTACATCCTAGGCTGCATCTCGCTTTCTATCAGGTGTGATTGCAGCCAAACGCGAGGCTATTTTTACATTTAAAAGAATATAGGTGTATAAACGCACATAATCACTAAAATCAGGAACTCCTCATGGTTATACGAAAAAAAGGAGAATATAAAAATATCCCATTACCTATGTTAATTTCATTTATACTTCATTTAAATTTTGCATAATAGTTTTTTGGGGTAATTATTGCTCGAAGAATAAATCAGCTCTAATCTTTTTTACAAATGGAAGTGTTTTGATTTTTTTTTAGGACGAAATCCGGATTAGCACTTTATTCCGGAATGTTTTTAAATTTTTTACTGGACGCGGATATTGCAATAAACGTAAGTCGGTGATTTCGTATCGCAATAAGATTGAACGATTCTTAAATCAATGAACCTTAGCAAACTAACAACTGTTAGTATATTTAGTATAGCGGGTTAGCTACTTAGAGCTCCATCTTGGGGTGGAGAAAGAATACTAACTTCTCACTAGGATTTCAGGATGTTATGAGGGGCGTGCTCTAGCGATGATGAGTAGACACCCTTCAGCGGAGGCCTGTGTCCAGCAGTGGACTTGACAGGCCAAAGATGATGGTGCTATTTTGCCATACTTCCGCAACCCAGTATCGTATGCCATTAGCTGCTATTTTTCTGACTGTAAACAGCGATGAATGCTAGATATCTACACAAAAACCTTTACAAGCTACGTTGTTGTCTATGGATTAAACAAGTTATCATGAACACTGTAGATACTCCTATCTTCATTTAGGAATCTTCGAGATTCTATGTCATACGTAAGGTTTTTTCCATTTGATTGTTAAAGATATGGTTGTCCGCAGTGGCGCGGCAAATTAATAACGAAAATCCGTTTGTACCACCCTATTCGTATATTTCTTTTCTGTAAATCATTACACAAACGTTTATTGTTCAGTTTGTTGACACATATAAACATTATTAAAAATGAGTATTTAAATATTCAATTCTATGTGTTCATGTTCTATAATAATGTTACGTTTTTAATTATCGGTAAAAGTCTAAAATGGATAAAACTGGTAATTCTTGTTATTTCTCTTAACAACATTTATTTACAACCATAATTGATAATAAATATAATCAGAAATAACTTGAATATATTAAACGTAGAACATACCTACTGTCATATATTAGTTTTTCTTGTCAAAATAATGAAACTTAACTTTTATCATTAGATTTACAAGATTTTAGTAAAAAATATGAATTTTAAATTGTCAAGATGTAAAATGAAATTTGCTGATATAATTGAAATTTTATAAGGTAAAAAGCACAAAGGCAAATATATAAGTATGTTATATTTTGAAATTGTTATAAAATTTATTACGATGAGTAGGTACTTACTTAATCAAACTAGGAATATCCTGGTTGAGCTCAGTAATGGCGCAAAATCATTAGTCCATTTATCATTACTAAGTATATACATATACACAAAATACTTGAACAAGTACTTCAAATAATGAACGATAACAATTTTATATCTCATAAGCAACCTTCTATGACAATACAGGTGTCTAATATTGTAAATAGATCTTCGCAACAATAAAATCTTCTGACATTATTTTTAATTGATATAGGTATTTATTTTGCATTATGTC
>DWEE01001244.1:0-13844 GCA_018245755.1 Parelbella macleannani
ACGCAACAATCTTGTTTAAAATATGTTACGATATATTAATTAAATGTTCACTGACTATCTGGTTTGAACCAAATTTTGACAAAGTTCGAATAAGTGACTGTCGTATAAGATAATTTTGTTCCAAGGCATTACTTTTTTTTCTCATTCTAGCGGCATCGGCTAATTAATGATGTGTTACGAGAAGAAATTCGAACTGAGATACACGCACTGTCTATAGTGGCGAAAACACCGGAACAATGGGAGGCCAGCGACAAGACTGTGGAAAGCAGCCCCAACTGCAGGGGTGGCTTTGGAAAATAAAGATCTTCAAGCCGTTAGATTTAATTGTTGATTAATAATATATAAAGTTTAAGCAGCTGTTGCGTTTTATTTAATTGAACGATTATACTTAAATGTGTAAGCCGATCAAATATTTTATGTGAATTATAGTGTAGTTATAGTTACATCAGTATGTTTAATTACAAGTTCGTGAATTACAAGGAGAATTTCTTTTATTTATAACGAGACCCCATTCTTAAACTGACCGCTTCCAACTGGTAGAATAAACTGGTAGGTATTATTTCCGAATCTGAAATTGGATATGTCTCCACCTGTTTACTTAGATCGGTTTGATGTCATTTGTGCTAATTATTTCGATGTAAAATATGGGTAGTGACCGGCCATTCTGATGGTCAAATATAATCACCCTGCTATATGCGACAGCGTAGAAGCCAAGAGTTTAAAAAATAAAACAAATTACTAGTCGAAACATGTCTTTATTCAACTATGGTTTCAAAATCACAACTTTTTTTACATGATCTTTATATAATGAACCTTTATAATTACAAAAACTCCTACTTTATATAGTGAGATTAATGAATACTTATCAATACGTTTTATACTTGAAAGTCTAGTTTGTTTCTTAGATCAATCTTATACAAGATAATTTCATACGTCAAAACAGAATAAGAGATGGAAAAACAAAAGATCAATTAGCACAAATATATACGACTTTCGGCACGACTATCGAAATAAATGTGTGTTTAAATCTCATATTGACATAATACAAATTTATTTAAAATCCATTATTGTTTGAAATAAATCAATTTATTTGTAGGGCAAGGTGCCGCAGGGGGGCGCGGTCCGAGTACGCATGGCTGCTATTAGCCACGATTGTGAATGATCTGTACGAACTTCAGTTGTGTCTAGAGCCACTGTGAACAACGAACGCGCATACAAAAAGTCAGAGCGAAATAAACGGTTGTTGGTGGTAAAAGGTAAGCTTTTCGATTTTTAACTATTTTGTTATATTTTTCCAGTTTACAATTAGAGTGACGTGTTAGTTTGATTTGCAATCTTGTTGTTCAGTAATAAAACACATAAAACTGTTCCTAACCGACCTGCAAAGCAATAATTGTTGTGAACATATGCGCATAGATGGCGTTAGTATGAAATTTGATTATTTTGATGGAGTTTCCAGCAAGAGTACGTACGCGCACTCTTGTGGATACTGCGAACTCTTGCGAACTACCACTTATGGTTTCTGTTTTTAAAGATGGCGTCAAATAAGAGGAAGACAATCAGGACTAATTGCTCTCAAGATACATTAAAACTAGCTAAAAAAATGGTATACGAAGAGGGAAAGAGCAAAAGTGTAGCAGTCTTTGAGAATGCCAGAGTCAACACTAAAAAAAAGACTGAAAAGAGACGAGGTTGCGGCAGATATAAAGCCACCTTCACTCCTGAAGTAGAAAAAGACTTAGTTCAACATATAAAGAGAATGGATGACATGTTTCATGGTATGACTACTTATAAAAAAGTAAGATCTACTGTATATGAATTTGCAGAGAAGAACAAATACGTGCACCAGTTTAACCGAGACACAAAAATGGCTGGAAAACACTGGGTACGAGATTTTATGAAGCGTCATGCGAGTGAGATTTCCTTACGGCAACCAACATCAATAAGCATTGCTCGTTCCCATGGGTTTTAACAGACCGCAAGTTAACAGATTTTACAATCAACCAGATCTGCTGAAGAAGTATAAGTTTGAGCCCTGTCAGATCTACCTAAAATTGCCCCCATTTATAAATATTTAACATCTAGTTCATGTGCTACATCCCAGGGGCGCCGTGCGAAGTTTTGTATAAGTCTGAAACCAAATTAAATGTTACTTTTGCTTTACTTCTACTTTGGTTTACTTCTAAAAATTTAGACCCAATTTCAAATGTAATAGGACTTGCGTTATTTTCTCTGAATGGCCAAGTCATAAAAAAACGTTATTTCTAATACAGTCAGATACCCAGCATCTGTAAACTAACCATATAATATGATAAAATCAAAGTAAAATAAAAATACATGTTTTAAATTTGGGCGTCCATAAAAATACACTTGATTTGTAACTTTTTGTAATTTATATATCTCTCAACACTTGTGGAAACGACCTATTTAATACATTAAAGAAATGCTACATTAAAATAGACAATGTACTCTTAATGTCAATATCTAAATATCTATTTCTAATAAAAACACAGGGAATCCATCTGTAATAACAATATTTTCCTTTCTTATTCTTAGTACAACATTCAATTACAGTTTAACAGTATATATAGACAATCTGAACATTCAATAAAATATATTTGATTGTCCATTAAAGGAAGCAGCTTCATACTTAAGCGATATATGCTATCAATACTATTACTAAAGATCCATTTATATATGACAGTTTCCCAAAAATTTGAATTGCAAAACATGTGGATAGTTTGTCGATCAGTTGTCAATGATATGACAACCAAATACATCCACATGTTTGCAATACACATACACCATTGAGACATATAACATTTCAGCGCTCACATGAAGTCACTTAATGTCACATACACACTAACATCCACACCTGGGTCACGGGTCCACACCTGGACCAGGTTTACTATCAGAGATTGAAGTTGTCCAGCCGCAGCTTGCCTTCATTCTCCGTCAGGTACAGCAGATCTGCCATGGTTTGTTCGCATATCGCCTCCTCTGCTTTCTCTGACATCTGGAAATATTGTTTGTTGTCATCAGTTCTAAATTTTAAATAATGGTGGGTGAAACAATATAACAATACAAAATGAACGTAACTTTGACTGAAGACATGGACCATTATTTATAAAGATGTGTTATATATATGCGTACACAATTTATTACACAAACTATAATTTATAACGAGAGCAGAGAAATCAAGCTTTATAGTTCAATAGAACTATGAAAACTATGCAAATATGTAATTTTCAGTGAAACATAAGTTTTTTTCTATTTAGGGTGAAATAATTGTTTCTATCTAATAGTCGTCAGAATTCCAAAGTTTATCTTAATAAACAGAGTCACAAAGCCATGTTCTTTATACAGTAGTGTCTAAATACTGCAGTCTGGTGAGGTAACACACCACAGCACCTGGCTTCACACAGTACAGCACCTTCGATAACATAAAAGATACCAAATTGTTTCTCAACATTTCAGCAATATTTCTAGAAACTTAAGAATGCTTTGAAGTTGGCGTATGAAGAAATGGTCAAGAACAACACTAATTAAACTAGTACTCACCGGTCGATAATTGTACTTTGTGTTGGGCGGAAACTTGAAATTAGGTCCAAAGTTGACACTGATAGTTATGTTCTTGTGTAGCGAGACTGATGGATAGTAACAGCCTTGGTACACATCTACAAAGGCTTCACCCTGGCATTCTCCGTTTTTGAAAAAGAATATCTTACTCCCTGGCAAGGGCTTGAGATTGTTGAGAGATTCTTGGATATTATCCTTGTCCTCGTAGTAGAGGTGGCTCTTGAACTTCACTAGTGGCTAGAATATAAAAAACCACGTCAAGCCTATAATTCGTGTCTAGACCCTGGCGGTACTGAATTTCAGTGCAGCTCTATTGTTTTAACTTTAAAACGATTATGTGTAATATTGCCCCAGTAATCAACTGTAATGGTAAGAAAATTGACTCCTTACCCTGTCCTTATAAGTGTTCGGAGTGTACTTGGTAGAGGCACTCTCAGGTAGAACGATAAGAAAGCCGAGTGTATCGCCTTCACCGTATCCGTTGCTGTAGTGCTTGCCTCGAGATTCGTGGAATCTTCAATTTAAAAACATAAATTATTGTTACAATATATTCTAAATGTACTGCAATAAAATGAAATAGGCATAAAAATATTTATAAAGGTTTAATTTTTGAGATTTATAGTATACAGTATTGGTTATACTAACGTTTAAAAAATAAAACGCTAGTTGTTTATTTTTTCCACTGCCTTCTTTTTTAGCCTTCTCGAATACTACTAACACAAACTAACTTTAAAAATTTGTATGCGTTTTTAAAATTAACCATTTTATTCACTGCAGTTAAAAATAACTACAATTTATATTTATAGAACTCTACATTACGCTCATTGCCTAAGTTAGTTCGCTAACAAAAGTTGTCATAGTGATTGTCATAGTCATAGTCATATTGGTGATGTGACACTGTTTTGTGTACCGGTGGGTACGGGTGGGTACGGGTACCTGGTGCCCTTGCGCGAGCGCCACGCGTAGCCGAACTTGTCGTAGCCGAGCGGCGCCTGCAGGTTGGCGTAGCGGCGCGCCCAGCCCAGCCGCGCCGCCGCGCCCTCCGGCACCTCCTCCGCGCCCGCCTCCCAGTACCAGCACCCGCGCGACACGCCTGCGCACACACGCACACACGCACACCCGCCCGCGCCTTACTGCACTGCACACCTCAACCCACATACCCAGCGTGACCAGTATGGGTGAAGAACGCCTTTATTGACGGAGCCGTAAGCTTTTACAGACTAAGACAAAATAAATAATAATAATCGACCCATTTGTCATTCCACTGTTGGAATATGGGTCTCCTCTCATATTGAAAGGGTTAAGGCCATAGTCCGCCACGCTGGACAAGTGCGGGTTGGCAGACTTCTCACACCTCAGAAAATACTTTTTTTTTATATAAATTATAAGGGGTTTCCTTACGATGTTTTCCTTCACCGTTAGCAAGTAATATTTAAATTTCAAACGCACTTTTATAAAGAGGTGCGCTCCATGGATTTGAACCCAGCAACCCCTGAGTAAGAGGCTGAATTCTTAACCACTCGACTATCACTGCTTCACTATCAATGCTGCGAACTAAGACAAGGAACCAAATAATTTGTCGCCAACTATGAAGTCGACTGACCGTGAGTCGCCCGCACCATGCAGTAACCCTTCTCGCCGGTGACCGCGAGCCTATCCTCGGCGATCTTCAGCTGCGGCGCCCGGTCGTGCAGCGCCAGTAGAACGCCACCGGGACACAGAGACCGGTACAACCAGCCGGGGATCGGTTTGCCGCTCCATTCGTTGCTCTCGTCGAACTCCTGCCACAAGACATTTGAGTAAAGTTTTCATTACATATTAAAAATTACGTACTATGACTAAAATAATTCCTCATAACAGTGTACCTGCAACATTAACCAGTTCGTGATAATTGACCCCATTTACAAACCGAGAATATTTTTCTTGGGTCATTCACTTGAAGACTCTTTAAAAAATCCTACCTAATTTATTATTGTCTGCGAAGCTGTCTACACTTTTAGCTACAAAAGTATAGTTATAATAATTCAGTACTATTAGATACAGTGCTTACTTCCTCACAATCGACTTATGTAATTGGAATCTACATGTATTAATGGATTATGGAGTGATCAGGACTTTTTGAAGGAACAGTAAATAGCACACAAGCTGTGATCATAACACTAGCTTGATGATTTAAACTACACTAGTCCCCCTTATCTTTGTTAAAGAAGTTTTTATATAAACGTTTCACATAAAGAGGTTACATTACGCCTGTAATCCCCGAAGAGGTAGGTAGAGGAGTGTAGCACATTCACACACGTTTCACCAGTTACGTTTTTATATCCTACACTGGAATAAGCGGTGAAGCTATTGCAATACACCGGACACCAATTCAGACTCAGAGCCACTACTGGAAATTTCTAGATAGAAAAATCCAATAGTACCACATCATCCGGGGCTAGAACCAAGACTATTCGATCGGTAGTGTCCCTTGCAACCACTCGAACAATGAGGCAATGAAGTTTCCTTAAAACAAATGAAGTAAGCAAGTGCTTTCAATTTCCAACAAATGTTTCATAAACTGAACTTTTTTTATCGATGCACATACAAACCTGTCTAAAAGGCGCGTGGGGGTCCGGCTCGGCGAGAATGTATCTATAACCGTCCTTATTAAAAGGGTGTTCAGTTGGGTAGCCGTGCGAGGGTAGTTTCAAGGTACTCAGGTCACTCGCGCGGCCCTTCTTGCCCACAGGCGCTCCGGTCTCAAGCCCGCCCAGCGCGGGCCTGCGTTTGCCCTGCCGACCTTTCACGTTACCAGCTAACGGAACTGTAATGAAAATTGATAATATTTCTAAAAATTTCTACATCAAAGTAACAAATATTAAATAGGTCCATAACTGAACTAGTTATTCCAAAAAAAAAACCCAAGTCATTTTTATTATTATATTGGTAAATATTTCATGAGTGTTTATACACATGATTATATATATACCGGCTTCAATCACGTCGGGATGATCTGACTAGTTTAGGACCTGTACAAGACCCTTCATTAGGCGCTCCCTCTATTGTAGTGAGTTCGCGGCGGAGACTGCATTTTTATTATCGGCACATAAGGGTTGCGAGGGGGCAATTACAGGGAAGGTTTGATGAAGTGCGTTCATGAAGCCTCCATGTAAACAGAAACGGTATCAAAATAATTGAATAAATCATCATTATGAGCGCTAAGTATCAGTGTAAGTGGCGAGAGTTTCCAGATACTGATTACCGGTTTATTTATAGAATAGAGTTGAAAATCACAGAACAGCCGTAACAGACATCCTGAAAAAACCCCTAACACTGATTTCTTCTTGTACATTTAACGATCGTTAATTATGAAACATACAGAGATGCAAAGATAAAACGAAGATTTCGATATATCCTAGAGCAATTCAAATAAATTAAAATTCAGAAGGAAATTTTCCAACACCGATAAGTAGTGTCGTTAGACTTGTTGAATAGCAGAACACAAAAGGGAGTATTAGATAAAATAGCAGATTTTATATCATCGAAAACCACTAAAATATTGAATCTGCAAATACCTACAGGGGCAGTCCCAAATAGTTAATTGTACATATAATTTCTCTCGATCTACTACAGATTCAGAATATAATAGCCGATGACAATGGACAAAACGTGTTCGATAGAATAAAGTATGCTTGCTTTTAATATTCCAGTATATTTACAACTCAACTGCCATACAACATACATACATACGGACACATTAATCGGATTAGCTAATTATGGTGAAAGAATAAAATACTAACGATACGGTTGTCAAAAGTTTTAGTGCGTTTGATACAGCCCGCTGATTGCTCACTCACACTAATGTATACACATAGCAGGACGCAATATGTATAGATGAAAGCTAGACGAATATGTACGTATTATTTCGATATTGGAGTATAAAATGCAACAAATTGATATATATTTAATGTACATATATACAAATACCAATGGACGCAGGCTCATCTATCTTGACTAAATAGTTCAAGTTATAGCTTATGGAGAAGTTAGAACTCTCCGAAAACGGCGTGCATGTGAGACTGTGATAAATGTGGATGATATACGGCGGGTCTGTGCGGGTAGAGATATTCGGCACTCCGTACTCTCTACCTACACTGCAAAGGGCCTGGCGTGAGAATAATAATAAGTGTACCTTGTCCATAATAGTACATTCATTTATAAGCAATCGTGATTACTCATCATCAAATGGCCAAACTGCCTATTTATTGTTCATTGTATGAGCAAAACAAAAAGCATTCAAATGCTCATGAATATAATAAAATAATACACGACCTTTTGCGGTCCATTCGGCGGTTTGCGCTATAACGGCTTCAGCTTTAACCTTTAGCTAATTGTAAGTTCATAAACCTACTTTAGCAACTATCATTCAAGGCTCATAGCTGTATATTCATTTACGTCATACCGTCTTAAACGTAACTGGTGAAACGTGGGAGTATACCACACTCCCCTGCGGGGATCACAGGCGTGATGTTACGTTACGTTACCGCCATGCCGTTTTATCTTTTAATGTTCATTTTTTGCATATTATTTAGTACACTTTCGGTCAGGAAATCGGTTTGTTTTTATTTGAATTTGTATTCTCCCTTTTCTTAGTTGTGTTATCGTGATTTAAACTATGTATGTCTTTAGAGTATTTATGTCTATCGCTCCCTTTAAGTGTGCTGAAGGTCAACCGATCTCGAAACGGAACATTGTTTTAATAGTAGACAGATCAAAAATAGTTGACAATTATAGTACAAATGGCACATGGATTTAACAAAGGTTTTAATACTTATAATGTGAAAAGTATAGTATTTTAATATTTATATTAAAATACTACTTAATATTTATATTAAAATACTAGAGGCAGCTAATCTATTGATTTTGGTGATAAGTGTTCTTGACGGATGACCGCAGCCGTGGGTTCGATCCATGTATAATAAAAAAAAAACTAAAACACTATAAAAATATTTGTATACATTAATTTGGATACTTTTATTGGACTCCTGACAGCGCTCAATGGTACGTTTCAAAAGCACTCAGTGGAATGGTTCAAGTGGAATGAGCTTCCATCGGAGCTGTTTAAGGTACAATAAAATATTTTTTAATGACAGTGTTAAAATCCCTACAATACAGTCAACACATTGGTAACAACTGCCATCACTGTGAGACATCTAAATATACTAATGTACTGTCGCAGCGTTGAAAAACGCAACAACACGCCTGTAATCCCCGAAGGGGTAGGCAAACGATTGTAATACATTGCCACGTTTCGTCAGTTACGTTTATGTCCCTTGCAATGGCGATGGCGATGAGCCAATTGCCTATTGTTGAAAATGGACAATAATATATGTACATATATGTATTAGTTTTTAACAATGAAATAAACAAAAGTGGAATTATCATATAATTATGTAATTATTCCTAATTCACATTCGATGAATATTAATTTAAACTGAAAGAGAACAATAAATTATTAATTATAAATAAAATTATTGCTCAACTTCCATTACAAAGCTGTACCTGCTATAAAAATCTATTATTTTCCTGTTTGGAACTTCGCTCAGTTTCTAACCATTTTTTCTGGGGCTCCCCTCGTGTTTGCGATACCTCTTGTCACGTGGCACTAAGAAGTTTTACAGAACAAAATCTGAATTGAAATAGGTGTTTTTAAAGAATCACATTCACAACACGAGATATCAATCGAATTATTTTTTGTTACATCTTCACGTAAGGACCCTCACAGAGTGGGCAGAGAACTCCCAGTGCCAAATACCTCTATTCTCAAACAACTGACATCCTTCGTCCACCACTCATGTAGGTACGATAAATTTTGTAATGTACAACATGATTATAAATTTCTGATTATTTCCCGAAAATATTAAATAAAAAGATTACAAGTAAACGGAAAATTAATCCTCCATTATTAATGTACTGAATTTTTCGAATAAAAAACATATTTGCAAATAATTCGCGTACAGGTAATTATCGACAATCATTTCGTTTTTTTATGCTTTTTAATAATGGTAAATTTGCTGGCAGCAATCATAGGAGACGCGTCACGCACGGATATGATCATTTGGTTGAAAACCGGAATATAGGAATAGAATTGTAGAGCCGTCAATTACTCTTAACTTCAACATTATAAGACACGGTCGCTTCTCGCTAATATTCTTCACTGTTTCAACCATATATGTATAATCAAACAAATGACTACATACACGACTGGTCCCATATTAGTCTCAAAATAAATAAAACTGACTATCAACATCTTACCCGATTTATATAGTATGTTAATTAAACTATGTAACAAGTTTATTTACATATGCCTCTTTGGCATACCCTGACTAGTACCGTACCTATCAGAAGATTTACTCCATGAGGCGACACATCTATTTAATCATGTTGTATAGGTATTCACAAAACATTTAACGGTATAATATATTTATATTGTCTTTATATGAATTTTTAAATAATTTATTCTAATTAACCCACATGACGATTATGAACGCAACCATCAAACAATCATGGATTTATTTATGCTCACTAAAAAGATACTTCAAAATTCAACTCAAGTCATTTAATAATAAAAGCGTATAATATCCGAAGGCGTACCAATTTAGTGACGAATGCACAAAAAGGTCAGTTTTTTATGCTTATGATAGAGTAATTTTGCAATCGGTGCCTTCTAACTACCGCGTAACGAACACGGCGGGATAATATAGATAATAACAATAAATAGTAATTAATAAAATATGAAATACCTAAATACTCAAACATATAAATAGTCATTTAAGAATAAAATAGGTCGACTAATTGATATTTAAATTATAATTATATAAAAAGTAAATAAACCGATCACTTACAGTAACATATTACGTCTTATTAATGCAAACACTCCTCACCGATGAATCACACTCGCCAAAGAGGGCGGGTACGTAATATTTTGACATACTAAAGTATAGTTATTGGTATAATTCAATTTCCGGTTTAATACGACAAATGTAAATATAAATTATCATTTACATCTCAGCATACGAGTGTGCATCGTTACATTATTTTTTGCACGTTTTCCTCGTACATCCAATAATAGCACGACTCGCCGTCAAAATTAACAGAACTGTTTCAATTTCCGGTTATATATTAACCGTATATGCACTTGAACGAAAAGACATTTTAATTTCAAGACCGGATAGCTAATTTATGCGGTTGCATAGCGGTCAAAGTAAAATATTAATGTTCGCGGGCTGGGAGCGTCTTGCATCCCTTTCTTGCGCATATCGCTGACTCACCGTTGCGTAACCCACCCCATTGCATTAGTTTTACAAAAGAACAATAAAAAACGACTCATGTCATGCCTGCTTTTGTGACAAAAAAAACCATATTCCGGTTTATTTAATGTCACTTATATATGTTAATGCGATAATCCTATTTATATTCAATGTCACTTACGTGTTCCGATAAGCACAATGTTTAAATGGTATTGAATTTGAAATGCAAAGCTCAACGGCGTAGAAATTACTAGCATAGCTTAACAACACAAAATACTTGGATATGTAAGCTAACGAAATACCAATGGATGTATGCATATAAATATACGGTATACGTAGTAAAAATACTTTTAAAAAACATAAGAAAAAACTCACGCTCCATGTCGTATGTCCACGATTATCACCTATGTGTTTTTGAAAGCAACTCATCGACCGTATAACAAAAATACCGTAAGTAGGTACCAATAATTGATAAGATTGCGTATGACTGTCGTAGTCGTGTATCCGAGGCCGACCGTCCCATTTACAAAATCCTAACCCACATAGAAATTAACTGCGTTGAAGTAATTTATGACGGCGTTATCAATCGTTTCCCTGTGCCACCGGACAAGATAAAAAACCTATACGATACCATGGATAGATAGATATACTAAACACGATGTAAACATCACACCGCCAAGGGCATTAAAACAAACGGCGGCGAAATGTATAATGGCGTACGGTGAAAATTCAAACGTGGAACACAAATTGTAACGTGAAAAAAAAAAAATAACTCACCAGCCATGAAGTTCAAGGTTGTTATAATATAGTATTAAAACGTGATAATCGATAGAGAGAAATCGCGGAGCAAACGCGACGCCGCCTATGTATGTGAGCGTTAAAATGGAAATAACCACACCGGCGCACACATCCACAACGCTGGCTACATACGTATACGGATGGGCGCGCGAGTGTGTGTGTGAGCGTCCGTGTTTACAAACACAACTGCATTCAGAACAATGTCATTATTCAATACTTGAGCAGTCTAGAATTTTATGTATGTCGCATCGCAGTGCGGCCGCGCGTTTAGTTACTAAGACACTATGACGAAAACAACAGATTTATCTGTTTGTGACAATAAGTCTAGGTATTAATTATTATTCCTAGAGCTTTTATCAATAGAACCGTTTTATAATACTTGTCCTAGGTTAAACGTTATCATATTATTAAGCACTTAATTCATAGACTACGGCGGCAGAAATTTTAGCTATCGGGTCTCGCAAATTGTAACTGTGCTGTAGCAACATGTCTGCCGCAATACAGCAGTGCATGCCACTGATGTGTTTGCGTCTAATTTCTATATCACTATAATATATAGCGTGATATATGTATGTCTTTCTGGAGTATTAACTAAGACTTAGTTACCAAGCGTACGTGAGTCCGTACAAAAAGATTTGTTAGTATTGTATTGCTACTGACGGTACCCATTTTCGGGAACCTATAAGTCTACAAACATGCACCCGGTTCAGTTACCGAATCAACATTTCCGCCAGTACAAGCCGGGAAGTCGTGTTCTAGTATGCGTTCAACCTTCTCTTCATTATACGAGCTACTTAGCGCTGCGATAGATATGAATATGGCCTTAAAACCTCGTTCTGAGAACCGTCCCGTATCCAAGAGTGGATCAATAAAAGATTTGATGATGATGATTTACTTGCTACGATTGTCAATAATAAAATAGTAGGGCACTAATGCGAGAAATACTATAATTTTCACCTTATTACCAAGAGTGTCAAGACGCCTTTTAGAATTTTATTAAACTTAAATTAGTGTTTAATTTCAAATAAGTTATTTTCGGACAATATTCTAACTTCATATTTAATGTTGAATTTAATTATTTGCACAATCTTTTTAATTCGGATAACAAAAACTATTTTTGCAATAATTATTGCCAAGTTATTTGCGTTCGAAAGCAAAGGTGTGAAAAGACACCTTTCGGTCGAAATTGTGTAAGTGTATCTACACAGAATTATATTAGAAACAGTGTTAAGACTGGTACATTGTATGACGAGGCGAATGTATAAACTAATTTACGTAACGAAAGCGCGAACTCAAGTGTGTCAAGGCGTGGTCGGATGTTATTTAGGTCAACAAGCTGCCACTGGGGTGGCACAGATCACAATAATAAATATACCGTAGAGCATATATCTTCTCGATCGATTGAAACGAAGGGTTGATCCGTATTATCCAGTGTCTACTGTGTCATGACAAACCGCTGTTAATGTACGGGGATAACAGTGCAATATAAGAATATGTAATAATAGGTAATTACGATGTTTATAAAGCTAAGGCAAACGTCCCTTAGAATAGGCTTACCATGGGACGTAAAACGTAACTGGTGAAACGTGGGAGTGTACTATACTCCTCTGCATACCATTTGGGGATAATAGGCGTAATGTTACTTTTTATAAGATGTTTAAAGAAGGATAAAAACATGATAGGCAAATAACGAGACAAGAACTGCCGACTTTCTGCCGGGATTAGAAGTATTTATATCCCCTGGTTGCGCCGAGTGGTCAACGAGTGGTTTGAAGGAAATTACTGATATCTACATTTTCCTCCAATGACAGAAAAGAAAAAGTAAGGAAATTGATGCTGACGGCATAACGGCGAGCGGGCCGGTGTGTTATAACAGTTCTTATATACCTAGTAATCTTAATAGTTATGTAAAACCGCACATTTTAGAGATTTAAAACGTACGATTTAAGTGTCAATGTACTTCTTGTAGATACCATCTACAATGCAATAACTCAAAAATACTATTCATTAAAATCAAATTGAAACAAAAAGCAAATACGTTCGTTGTATTCGCACAAGACACGATGCAAAAGGAGTCGCATGAAAAGTTTAATTTAAATATACGAATATTGCTATAATAATAATAATAATAATAATCGACCCATTTGTCATTCCACTGTTGGAACATGGGTCTCC
>DWEE01001245.1:0-13840 GCA_018245755.1 Parelbella macleannani
GGGCTCCGGATTCGTCATTAAAATGATGATATCATTATAATGATGATGATAATGATAAAACCGGTAGCTATAGTGTCAACTCGACTACGCTGCTCCCGTTCGTATTGGTGGAGCTGTGGATTACTTAACCAATCCATCTTCCAGAAGTTTCTTTAACAGCCTTGACAACCACCGCTAATCACGGGTGAAATAGTGCATTTTGATTTTCTGCAATTCGTAATATGTGTGAATTCACACTGAGCTAATGTTATTTTGCTCAGTGTGAATTCACAGATATTGCCCTTATGTCGTGTTTTTCAAAATCAGTACGATCGACATATCGTGATACAATTCGCCTAAATGACATTTATTTCAGTATTCATAAAATAAAAACCTCCGCAAAATCATAACGAAACACACACTAAGTGCACAGTGGAGCTTGAAATCTCGAAAACAAAATACTCTAGACCTTTTTCTTTAAACTCCAACATGATAAGCACCTCTCATAAGATCCAGTGTAATTAGACACCTAAGTTCCACTACCCTTTCGTTTTTTTCTCTACGAAGTACTGAAAGCAGGGGGCACGACAGGTCAGAATACTCTGGCCCACTTGGCTCACCTACCATTCTAACGTGATCCGTCATATTGTATGCGTAAGTGTACCTACACACTCGCCGAACGGATTCCTTCTGTAAATCGTTACATATACACTATACCTATTTTCAAGGCAACTTTTTCCACGATCGCTTCATTTTTTGTACATATAGCGTCCTTGGAATGTTCTTGATCTTGAGATTAATTTTATGCTTTCTATATTACATACGATGTTGGTAAATAAAAAAAAACCATTATAACTAAAGTATACACCTTACACACGAGTAAGTACATAGTCAATTTCTATGAAATACTTTTTGCGTATATACCTCTAAATACTATTCCGTATAAGACTAATGAATTTATTTGATCCTCTTTATGGAATGGTAAGTGATTAAAAACAGACTCGGTTGTTAATATTTGATAATAGTCGTTAAACTTTGTCGAACTTTGTCTTTGTTTTAGAGCCGCTACTTATTTCGATTATGTCTTGATAACGGCTCCAGGGTTATTTGTCTGAAATTTCCACCAAAAAGACAAACTCGGTACAGAATTTAGCATAAAACATTTCACCTCATATAATACTAATGTTGTTCTGATTCGCGCATAGTGATATTTTTCTCGGTATGTATGTACCCACCCTTACGTATGAGTTGCGGTTGTTCTTTATGAGATCCGAGAGGGGGCGAGGCTCAATTGGTTCTGGTAGGAGCTTTATGGGGAGCTCAGAGCTGCTCGTACGAAGTTATAACGCACTGGTTGAGATAATGGATCGAGAGTAAGGCTGTAATCGTATTTATTCGCTCCCGCGGCAGGTTTTATGTGAGAGATGTGATGCGCATTGTGAAGATACACGTGGCGGTGTAAATTGGTGTACGAAATATTGCCGGAACGTATGAAGGTTATTGGATATCTAATACATCATGCTGGCCTCATACAATCTGGGTAGCCATTATCAGTCTTTCAATGTTTATTGCTGGGACTTTTGGTAAGTTCAGGCCTTTGATTTTAGGTTTGTAAGCTTTATGTGCTCGCTTTTCCAAGCGACATAGACTACAATGTTCCATGAGTAGAAGTCTAGTGACGTTTTGTTTAAACCGACTGTTCTTTGAAAAGGTCTGTCCTTACTGACCAAGGCACGCTTTTGTAAATACCACAGACTTTACAGTAATTTTATAGTACAGGATTTTTGTGTTTATTCTACGTCTCTAACGATTTTACATTTTCGAATATCGTGTCTGCTCTGATAATCTATTACAAAATTATAATTGTTATTAATAGGTTTTTTACTATTGTACTCGTAAGATCGGAAATTGCTTGTCCTTTCCTAGAAATAATTTCGATCAATCCAAAAAATTCAACCTTGACCGATTTTCAAGAGGCAATTAAAAAAGTTGTGGGTGTCTGAAAACGGTAATATAAGCAATTTATCTACGTAGGCGTATGACATAAGTGATTAATATAGCAGAAGCATTTCAAATCCGTAAGGATAAAGACATTTGGCATTCGGTGGCCTCTGCCTACCCTGTATGGGACCTGACGTGATGATATAATAAAGCCTACGAGTCGTGTGAGACGACGTGCTATAATCCCGGCGGCGCCGTCTCCGAACTCTTATCCGCCATCTCTCATATCTCATTCAATCGATCTGTCCTTTTCCATTTTGGAAGAGCTTTTTGTTTTTAAAGCGAACTCAAGTTTCTGATTGTGTTGCTTCGCGCTGATCCCTTTGCGGTGCTTAAACTTAGTTCTTTACTCCACTGTATCGAAAAGGAAACCTTATGATCAGTAAAATAACGTTCTGTTTCGTTTGTCAAGCGAATGATGTGTCGTCAATTTTACTGGCGCAGTTATCGTTAAGCACGAGAGCGGTGGAAAGCCTGTTGTTCAGATTGTCGCGTCTTAACTTCATATTTTCGATCTTATCTCTTCACTCGTTACGGTTCAGCTCGTGTCACGGCTATACCTGGATAACTACAATTTATTGACAGCTGTAAATCTTGCAAGATTTTGTTTGATTGGCTGATTTTTTCATTTTTATTTTTAGATATTATTATTTACAATTATAAGTTCTAAATATGAATACATTGATGATATATATAAAATAGCTAAGTATTGAATAACAGTGCGGTTTCTTTGCATTAGTATAAGAAGTAAGTGAGGAGCGAAGTTCTTGTACTCTTTAATGATGAAAGTGGCGGGAAACATGTAACTGTTGATGAATGAAGACAAAGCACGTCGGTTCCGTAAGGTTTGAGATATTTCGGGGTCGGTATTCTGCTGCCCACTGCATAAGGAACCTGGTGTGATGGTTTAATAGAGTAAATACATCCAGTTTATTTCACTTTTTAATAAGGCCGTCCTCTTCTAAAATGTTGTACGGATAGAATTGTTAACGTCGGTTAATTCAGCTAGGAGACATAAGTGGTTGATAAGATTTATTAGTCGGTATTACACTGGTTACAGAACTACAGTATTGTTAATACATGTTAGTATGAGTTCGGTTAGTATTAGATAGCGTGTGTCTTATTCAACGGTGTACACGGACGCGTTGATACTTCTATACACGATATACACGAACGCTTACAAGTAAACACGAACGCCCGAGAGGAAACACGAGTATCTGCTATGAAACGAACAGTTTACAGGAATCACGAACATTTATAGGAATCATGAACAAGGAACAATCACAAGTAAATACGAAAGCGTTCAAAGATACGGAAGAATTTTAAGAACAGAAAGCCGTAACCTGTTAATGCTAGTATCAAATACAATCATCAAATAGACAACGTGGTGGTAGATTTTTTAGAAAGAGAATACTTGAGATTAGAAGTGCTGATCGCTGCTGACCAGGTTGAGCATTGAACCGAAGAAGACATGGAAGTGATGTGGGATGAGAACAAGTCGTGTAGGTGAAATGTTAGCGCAAAAATGTCGGATTTAAGGTAATTGTATTATTTTATGACCACGCTTAATCCTTCACGGGGAAGGTAGAGAGCATCAAGTACGACCCATATGTGTAACTTTGCAGAAAAAGTGACAATATAATTATGATTCGATTAAATTAAATTTATCAGTTGTTTGGTTAACGAATAAATTGAATAGGAAATATCTGTGAAGACAAAGGCGACGATCGGAATCTTAACGGTTTAAGTGTCCGACGGGCGGGATGGACTGTGGTAATTAATGTGCTAAATAATGCCAAGACAAGAGATAAGCTTTCGTTATCTCATATAAAGAACGTTAATAATAATTAATATTGTTATATCATCACGTCAGGTGCCTCGTGTGGTAGATAGAGAACACCGTGTACCAACTATATCTATTCTTACAGACTTTATGTGCTTTTTCTACTTTCATTACTATCTTACTGGACGAATTATATCATTAAAGCATATCAACGTTGACATATGTTAGCTCATTTAATACTTATGTGAGCCTGATTTAGGCTACGGATTTCGCTACTAAAAAGAAGACGAAAGTCCTCAAACATGTTCCTCGTACGACGAAATTAGTTTCGTAGGGGAAACACATGTGCGCTGCATATTTAAAAAATAAACATAATCGCTCAAAGTACCCGTAATACGCTGCAAACCGTCGAAAATGGGGGAGCGGAGCTTAAACTCATTATAAATGCAAAAATATCATGCCGGGCTAGTATTCCCGGACACTCCTGTCAAAGAGTTGCCTCGACAAAAGAATCCCAGTAAAACACTCGGGTACGCCGCTCCTCCGGGACACTCCAGAAGATAACCCGTCCGCGCACTGAACAATGCGGACCACACACTTAGGACTCGTCACGACGATTTTGCGTTATGTCGCCGATGTTTATTTATACACGCTTATTTTGTTTAAATATTGACTTGATGCGTGTTTGTACATGTATGCGAACTACATACGGCAAATTAATATGCGCGGTTCTAATTATTTTTATTGTTCGTGACACGGTTGTCTTTTATTAATAAATATACTGTAATAAACATATTGTATTCTATTCTATCTGAACTAAAATAACTGGAACGAGAAATTTAAAGTAATGCAAGAAGCGATTCTTATGGCGACTTGTAATATATTTTTGGAGTTTTAAAACACAGTGTTTTTAGAATGAAATTTGTAAGTATGTCCCACAAAGGACTCCTTAATCCATCAGTCAGCAGAGCTCTGTTTTTGACGAATCGCTATAAGCTAATTTACTGAGTTACGAGCGTTTAATAATAATAAAAATCGATTTACTGAAGAATAATTAAAGTTTAATTTTTATAAGGAACGGTAATTGAGGGAGTTCGTTAATTATAATTGGGTAGATAATTACACCATTAGCCATTTGTAGTAGAGTTCGAAATCGTCAGGTAACGGAAGTATGAACAAAGTTTCACAGATACCATATTTTAGTGTAATGGAAGCATTACTATCTCTGAAGTCTATTGCATTTCAGATGAAATTTTCGTAGACATACTTCTTACAATCTGCTCACTGGGACTCAGCAAGCGCAGCTACTTAACATCTGTGTATGAGTGCAGTGATGGGACTGTTGCGAACACTTTCTACATAATACACTGCCTATCGTCTCAGTCCACTGCTGGATATATGTATGTAGGTCAGGTAGTCCAATCGCGTCGTCGGGCCCCGCCTTTGGCTTGACGCGCTCATAATGTATGCTTAATATATTGTTTCCTTTCTTCCTCTGATAACACTTTGTATAACAAATTGAGTATCCGCTGAGAGAACTCCGCTTAGTTAGAACCCAATGTTATGGTCTTTTACACATACAAATTTACGGGCGATTTACATGGAAACTTTATATAAAATTTTAACTTCAGAATGTTTCATTTTATAACATACATTCTTGTAATGATTATTTCGTGTAAAAATCACAAAGGTCCAAGTTACGACTTGTATGGGTTTCACGTTTCCCGTAGGTGCAGATGTTGTACTCTGGTAGTGGTACTGTGGTAGTTATAGTTGTGGTAGGTATAGTTATACTACTGTAGTTGTGGTAGTGTGAGAGTGGTATTCCGTGGTGGTATTGTGGTGACAGCATTCTGCTGATATTGTGGTGGCGCTGTGGTTTTGTCGATTTTCTGATGATGGTGTGGTGTTGAAGGTGTTCTTGTGATTGAGCGGTAATTTGTTCATATAGATAGATTTTTCTAACGGTGATTGTTTAAAACGACAATGGGCTGCACGTGTCAGATGGTTTCATGGGGTTCTAAATGGTCAGGATCATCAGGATGCATCAAGACACTCCCAAATGTTAACAATTCCGTCATTAATATGATCATTTTTCTATTAACGGCGCCACTATATCATTCGCACATTTTAGCGCGGAGCGGGGAGCTCTTAAATCCCCCAGAACACTGTCTTATTATGACATAATTCTACAAAGCACCACCTACGAGGTGCAGCGTTGCGATAAATCGCGTCCATTTGTCGTCCGTCTGCGGGCGGCTTAACGCGAAATTTCCCTACCCCTTTCTCAGAGGATACAATTTCGCGCGAAAAATTGATTCAATTTGCGGATCCGCGAAACGATTTTAGTTCCGTTGGTTTCGTACGTGGATATTGTCTTGATGTATTCCGCTCGCAGATTTCCTACCTCAAACATGGTTGAGATATGTTTTACAATGCAATTTGCGATGTTTTGCTTAGAGAGAGAAGTGTTGCTATCTTACCGCTCGGTATATTTTCATGTTCAATCACTGTCTGTTATTATGTAAAATAATTATTTACCTACGATATTTTGCTGAAGATCGTGTTGTGTCAATATTAATGTTATAGGGATGTAGCAATCAGTGTTTAGTTTTTGTATATATCTGAAAATAAAACTCAAATACGACCGATTTTTATTAAAGTAGGTAAATAAGAGAATAATTATTTTTGATATTAATGTTTTTTAATATTTAATACCAATTAATAGCAAGAAATAGTGGGGACATAAACTTTATAAACACTATGTTTAGATATGTATATAAAAGGCAATGACTTCGCTCCTGGGTGGTGTAATGAGGGAGTCTCCATAGGGTACCAAAATGATCCACTTGCCAGTTTTCCAAGTACTTAAAAACGTATTATATGCCGCAATATATTCTTAAATAAATTGGTTAATATTAAATTTCCGCTTTCTCTCGACCTATTTTTAACGGAAGTGACGTGTGACCTCTACGCTCTGCGCTTGTCCGACATAGTCGGGGCGTTGCCAAAATTGTCCAGCAAGTGTTTAATGTGTCATTCGGCCTGGCAACACTTTGAACGTGTTTTATCTATTGCACTGTTCGATAACACGAAAAAGTGAAATGACCAGCAATCTGGGAAAATATTGTCGAGCAACTACACAACATTAACCAATTGCATCCTTACTGTAGTTAAACTTTTATTTAGACCCTAACGGTCTTTGAACAGCGGAGACTATTCTTATTATATTACCATCCTAAATTCCTTATGAGGTTGGCAGTATTAATTGATAAATATCTTTGTCCTTAAGAACTCCATTTATCACTTTCTTCCCCACATGGTAAAAGACTTCTGACTCCCCATATTGATAGGGTTAGCGTCAAATAGTAATTGTACAATTTGATTTATTTGGCCAACAACAAAAGCAGTAAAGAAAACGTAACATCATGCCTGTAATCCTCGAAGGGGTAGGCAGTGTAGTACACTCCCACGTTTCACCAGTTATGTTTACGTCCCATGAAATAGGTGGTAAGCCTATTGCCATACACCGGGCATAAATCCAGACTACGAGTCATTAAGATAGAAATTTTTAAATTCAATTCATTCAATTCAATTTCAATAGAAATTTTACATTCGTAAAATCTAATAGTACCCGACACGGGATATGAACCCAGGACCTCTCGATCGGCAGCGCCCGGTCTCGCTTGTAACCACTCGACTGTCCGAATGTCTGGTAGCAAACATATTTATGGCTGTTTAAAACAAATTGAGGATGTGTTAACGTTTTTGCCATATATGTACATGTAGTTGATACAAAATTGCACTGTGCCTTTGAGCGATTGTAAAATTAACGCGCGGCTTTCGAACCAATTAACTTGGCTACATTCGTGGTTCAAAGTGACCCGTGAATCTCGATTTGTTTACTCATACACGTCCGCATTATATCTGGTTTCATTTGTGTTGGTATTAAATCTCAATCCCCAACCCATGCGAGATGCGAATGTGCCCAATGTGGGGATTATTGGCAAAACGACGTTGGTTATGGTAGGTATATGTCCAGTAGTGCATTGAGTCAGGCTGATGATGTGATTATGATGAACTTTAGATTTTAAGATTTTAGTCTCAATGACACGATATTTTTATTAATATTTAGTATGTAGTACATTTTCAAGGACAAAAAAGCATAGTCCTATTTATTTGCTCTGCTGTTTATGGTCGTATCCGCCGTCTATATTTTACTGTTTATAGCACTATTTTAAGTTATTTTCGTCCTATTCATGAGAAAACTTGAAAAATACAAAATTCCTCTAGGTATTATCTCGGAAAAGTAACGGGCGTAAATTGCTCATTAAACTGATCTAGAATTCGACACGGACCTGGTACAGCACGACTGTGGAATAGGAACCCCGTGGAAATAATAAATCTCATTAACTCCAGATATGCCAGTACATTTTGAACGGAACCCATGTAACTTTCAATTTAACTGATCGATTACAACGTGTCCCTTAACTATAGATTTTGTGATTTTTCTTATTTGAATGGAGTAGCAAAACAGCATATAGATGAGTGTAAGTACGAGTAGGTTGTGGCAAGCAGGCGTATTAGATAATGAAATGTTCTGACATAGACTGATTATAGTCATGTTCATAAGTATACAGACACCCTTTGAAGAGCGCAATACCGGCAAATCTGAATTGCTGATGGTTTTATTGTTTTAAGGGAATGGTTTGTGGTTATTTCCGATGTTATTTAACAAAAGAAATGTTGAACCTGAAGGTTGTAACAGTCTTACAGTGCAATAAACAATTTGTACATTTTACAATAGTTGGTTTCTAGACTTCGTTTCGTAACCTTCAGTTATTCACATGTTAGTTTTGCTGTAGTTACGCCTACGTATATAACTAGCCTACTGAAAGTTAAGTTAAGTAAAAAAGTTGAATTTTGTATTTCTGTAGCTATTTCATTAAATTCTTTATTGTTATTAATTTTCGTAAACAATGACGAATCTTTGAAACGGTTCAAAACGATTTCTAGAATTAGTTTTGAATCGTTTGAGCTTCAGTGTAGCTCAGTGAGCAACATAATAATAATTATACAGATTTGAAAGTTGTTCTTATTGTTTGCCCTTTTACAAGAGAGCCAGTGACGTCGTTCGTTACCCGTCTGCGATGATAAGACAGGTAAGAAATAAGACCGTAAATACTTAGATAAAATAAGACGGCAAATACTTATCCAGGGGCTATGCAAAACGAATGTTGGAAATGAAAAAGGTAACTCCCGGCCATTAATATGTAAAAGATAAAAAGTAAATTTATTATCTCGCCTAAGAACTTAGGGAGTTACTGTGCGAATAAAAATATTAAAAGAGCCTGGATGGGGGATTTGGGGGAAGTTTTATCATGTTAATCTACCTTTGTACTGACTGGGATGGGACTCGCCAATGTCGGTATCTGCTGATTTATAACCGACACGGCTGAAAGTTCCGCAATCCAGCGTAAAAGTCTTGGATTAATTAATTTCTTCAGATCTAAGGAGATACTGAAATATTTTGTAGCAGTGATTCGGAGTTTAGCTTGCCACCCCGACGTCTAATGACAATTTTCTGACACAACTTTTCTTGGAAGTTACACACGTTTTGTAAATTAATATGTAATAGGTTTAAGGTTTACAACTGGTCGGCCAAGTGGTTACCTGCGCGATTGTTGATCGAAAAGTCTTGAATTCGAATCCCGGGTCGGGTACTGTTGGATATCTCTAATTTAGATTTTCTAGGAGAAATTTCTAGTAGTAGGTCGGCGTCGGGATTCGTACCTGTTGTATGACAATAGGTTTACCACTTATTGCATGGTGGGACATATTAAGCGTACCTGGTGAAAAGTGAGAATGTACTGCACTCCTTTGGCTACACCTTCGGGGATTACAGGCGTATTGTTAAGCTCTTTATTTTTTTATTTTTATGGTTTTACGTGTTCTACGATATTCTAAATATATTTTTGCAATTCAACATTTTCCAAACGACAGCGCCACAGATTCTGTCGTAGCACTACAGGGTTTTTTTTTACAGATTTTAAGTATTCCTTTAACGGAATGGAGACTTGACAGTTTAAGAAACACAAAAACGAGGGTGGTTTGGCATTTAAAATATTGATGAATGATGAATGGAGAGATGATAAATGGTTGGATGACGAATAGATGGTGATGAAGGTATAGATGATGAACGGAGGGATGATGAATGAATGACGAAAAAGTGTAGATAAAATTACGGACGGATGAGGAATGATTACCGTATGTTGAACGACGAACGACGAGTAACGAACGATGTACGGCCGTTGGCAAAATAGTTTTCAAACATTTAAAAGACACGTATACGGAGCACGCTCACCTTCATGAGGACGTCTGTAGAACTTCGAACAACCTTGTATCCCGGAGCTAATCAAGTGGGCAGACTCTAAATAGGAGTGGGTGCGACATGTATTAGAGTAAGGGTGGAAATTCCTCGTTCCGATAATGTCCAATATTACCGGTTACACCTGTGTTTTACGGAATCGGATCCGGTTATGTGGTTCTCGATAAAATGTCAGATTTTGTTGCTTACTAATGTTTAATGTTAGTTGTAAGTCTAATGGTGTCATTAATAAATGACATAGTATAAAGTAGTGTGTCCAATGGGTGTCAATGGGTGAGAGTAGACGCAAGACGCTAAGGGTACAGGGTTAGTCCTCAGCGAGCGCGGTTTGTTACTTCTTCAACTATGACTAAACTTGTGCCTGGTGTTAGATATAAATAAATATTGATATAAAATAAAAAAATGCGTCATTTAGTAAATAATGATTTAGTAAATCAGCTATAGAAATGTAATTTATTTAACGAATGTTATACTAAAACAAAAATAATAAATTTAATTGTGCTTTTTTATATTATTCCCTTAAAAGGACAAAGCACATTTGTACTGATCAACTGAAACATAAATATTGACGGCCGATTACAACTACAGTATTTATTTTGTTTTTTTTTCCTTTGACTTTCGAACGATTATTTCATGTACTGTCAGTTATTTACAAGTGGTCATTGAATTTGAAGTTTCAACAGATTTTTTTTAAATATTACAAGCAACAGTGATATTATATAAAATATATTGTGCAACGATATTTTCAAATTCTTCCGATAAAATACAGAAACGCATAAAAACAGAATAATTTTGGAAATAGCACAACTTAATATTTTCCATATAAATAAAAAATATTAACTTAATTAGCGTAACTTGAAAAGTGAAACAGCATTATCACTCTCATTTGCCGCGCACAGGCGCGACACTCGTCTGGATAAACTGACAACGACCTTGAGGTACAGATAAAAAATTTATCCATCCCGCTGCAAGTAACTTTAACGTCTGCCCTTGTAAGTTTAATTTGATCGTACTATTTATGACAGCTGATTTATTCGCCACTGGTTGGATCGATAAGGCTTTATGTAGTTTATACGTTCAATATGTGCCAGGGTGGCGCCGCGGTGAGAATTCGGATGTATGTTTCTTCGTCACACGGACTTCGGAGGTGCCGTATCACACATTTGTGTGACTGCAGTTGTAGATCGCTAACTAGTTAACTGGCAGGCTCGGTTGGTGTTCCAATAAATATCATAAGTCATCAAGCGAAGCCAACTGATCTAAATGAACTTCATTATACACATGTAAATATAGATATACCCCCTACTTATAATAGATTTTTTAAACTAATAAGTGCAGTTAGCAACACATTTTCAATAAAATTGCTTTTTCTATGACAGCCAGCGCGTTATACAGTCGCAGATGACCGTGTGCGGAGATGTCCCGGCATATTTATTTATTGTTTAGGAATGTGCGCGACTATTAACTAAGTACAATATAATATTGTTGCAATACAAATTATTGAGAAAATAAAAGTAAATTGAATATAGCAGCGTGTCACATCCATTGAAGTCGATGCGAATTTGCGTCGTTGCGTGACGGAAGCGATCAATCAGCGCAAACCGAAAACAATATGGCCGCCGCGAACCGCCGAATTGTTTGTTGAGTATCTTGTGACGTAGTCGTCGCAGGACTGATTCTTTTACTGCCGTCTTCTTAGAGCAACACGGACAAATTTAATTGAATAAGAAGACATAATATCGTTTAAACATAAATTTAATAAATTACCTACACCAAAATCTATATTGTACTTGTATACAACTTTGAGTGGATTAGTGAAGACGAGAGTCATTACAGTTGAAAACTTCTTCGAAAACAATCGTGCTCCACTTGTACTAACGCTGGTTTTATATAGCTGTTGCCTGATTGCTAATTCTTTTTATGTATAACAAGTGCTAAACAGGTGTGGATATGGACAATGACTTAGAAAATCAAGGCGTAATTGATTTATTTACAGATTTTTCACACTCCATCCTCTCTGCCTACCCTACAGAAATCCAGACTTGGGTGCTCAACTTTGCAATACGGCGTTTAATAGCGGGCTCTAAAAGATTAAATATCACGCATATCACGATTTCTTATGCTTATTCAAACTTTAAGAAGTGTTCATTACCTTCTCCAAATTGCAAGTACACGCACAATGAAACAGCGCCCAATTCAGAGAATGTCGTATCAAAACACGAGCACGAATGATCTCAAGATTTCAGATATTTTTCACAGATTTCAAATGAAACCTTATTTTTCTTTTTTATCTGTTATTCTGTGATGAATAGCGATCAATCAAGTTGCTTTCAGCTGAAAACAATATACCTACTCGTAGCCACTGCCGCGATTTCGAGCTCTAAACGATTGTTTACTAAAAAACTTTCTTTTATTGAGAAAAACGCTCTAGAAAGAGATGACCTATTTATGATTTAGCCGCTGGTAGTTACTTCGTTCCATTTAATCTTATCAAATGTTTTAACGTTTCATTGTTGGACAAGGCCTGTTAGAGCGAAGTGATTAATGCCGTATTCTATCACACTGGTCAATACAGTGGTAGTAGGCTATACAAATCATATCATTACATTTGATTATTATGAAATTATGTTTAGTAACATATAAAGAGGTGTGCAAGGAGATCTTTGGCCGTTGAAGGGTCTCATCGAAGACGGTGTGAAAATCTGTGCTCTCTCATCCCCAGCCCGCGCGTCCGGCGCAGGGATTATAGAAAAAAAATCTATGTAAATTCTCAATAGCACTCATTGGGGTAGTCCTGTTTCCTATAGTGGATTGACGGGGGCTGATGATGATTTTGATGATAAATAAAAATATTTAGTAGTAAGTTTCCTTTGCTTGAGACACGGAACATGTTGCTTCGTTATATAGTGTACGATATTGTGAATGCCTATTCACACCAAATGGCCGATACATTGTTTGTTATCGCATAGGCTTTAACGTTTGTTTTTAAAATCCATAAATGTTAATTGCACATGCGCTCATCACTAATGGACCACGATATATGTTGCTATGTGGACTGCATGCTTTTATTTAATAACAGGATTCCACGGCGATTCAATTTTTAGATGCAATATTGTTTTACGAAACATAATCAAAAATATATGCTCATACCGTAAATTTATCGGTATTTGTAACGAGATTCAAGCCGCATAAGCGTTCATTTACAGTTCTACGGTTTACTGAAACGATTACTGTACTCGGTTTACAGTTCACCTCTTTAACACTTTTAACCGTATCCATACACAAATATTACATTTACGTACGCCACTGGAAACCGTATACGAAAGCTGTTTCGTTAAACCGTGGAGTGTATAAGCGCCCTAAGCGATGACGATCCGTTTGGCATATTGTTTATTGTACGGTGTCAGTCGCTACGGTTTCATACTCGATTTTCAGCGGGGCACACACGAGTATGTTCAATATTAGGTTTTTTTTTAATTTATTTACTTATGTATAGACCGTTTCGTTGGTCGAGTGGTTGTAAGCGCGACTGCCGATCTCCCGGTCCTGGGTTCAAATCCCGAGTCGGGTACTACTGGTTTTTTCTAATTTAGAATTTCTAGTAGTGACTTGGAGTCTGGATCTGTGCCCGGGGTATGGCAATAGGCTCACCACCTATTCCATGGGGACTTAAACATAACTGGTGAAAC
>DWEE01001246.1:0-13836 GCA_018245755.1 Parelbella macleannani
CCAAGTGCGGGTTGGCAGACTATACACACTTTAAAATTACTTTTTTTTTTAATTCTAAGGTGTGCAGGTTTCGTCACGATGTTTTTCTTCGTCGTTAGAAAGTGTTATTCAAACCTAAAACGCACTTTTGATAAGAGGTGCGCGCCATGGATTTGAACCCAGCACCCCCGGAGTAAGGGACTAAATTCTTAACCACTAGACTATCATTGCTTTTAGACAGAAGTAGACATACATTTATAGTATAGTTACAGTATACTTATAGTAGATATACTTTTATTATTCGCTGACTAATCTATCTTACTTCCCAATAAAAAACCTAGCGTATTATTCCAATTATGCTTTTCCATTTAAATAATACAGAACTTATACATTTCGTATCCGTAAGTGCCCACTTAAATACAGAACTCCACGAAAGCGATATCAAATAATAATGGATACTAATTCCTCCAAAAATTCCGACTGTCAACAATTTGAATAGCACTTTTCCTTTTCGAAATAAATCAGTTGTTTGAGTGACAAATAATTATGGTCTCGGGAGCGAAATTCCCTCAAAGTGATAAGGCAGCGAAAAGTTAGACAGAAGTGCCTATCGCTTACAAGACTTTCTCTCACAAGTGTCCAAGTTGAAGTTCAAAGAGCGGCCTCGTCTACTATGTACATTCAAAGAATCCGTTAATTCCTCGCGGTTGGTACGGAAAATTTATTCTAACCGGTTGATATTGATCAATCATTGATATTGAAATTGAATTGATGCGACAAATGTAAACATTCATTAATAATTACCAGCCAATTTATGTCTGCCAATTTATGTATTTCTGACGCAGAACAGATAACCGTTGGAGTACACGTGTGCTGGAGTGGAGACCGCGTCTTGGCAGACGTCTTGGTGTATGGCAATATACGCACCACCTATTCCTTGATGGGACGTAAACGACATTGGTGATACGTGAGAGTGTACTATACTTCTCTGTCTACCCTTTCGGGGATTACAAGCATGATGTTATGTTTTTACATATACTTCGCTAACATACTATTGAGAAAATGCAACGTACATTCCAAAGGGTTGAATCTCACGCAAAGTTTTGCGTACATATTTTGTAATATACATATGTTAAAAGGCTAAGGATCTTGTGTTCACGTGTTTATTTGATGTCTACATTAGACGAAAGATCGTTCAATAAAGTTTAAATGTAGCAAAATATCAGCAAAAATAATGCTTAATGACAAAGCCTTCTAATCCACCTCGGCTGACGCTTAAACCGTGAAGTAGACTTAATAAAATGAGAAAACATACAATATGTAAAAAATATTTCCTTGGTGGACGCGAGGGGAAGAGAGGGGAGGTTTGATGGATGATCTCACTCAAGCAACATAAATTGGCGTCTAAAAGTTTACAATGAGGAGTTTATATAAGAACTTGCCATTTAACAAAATCATAAATAATATAAGCTTACGTATGTAATACCTACTTTAGTGTAGATACGTTACCAGAAGTTTCAATTTCAGCGAGTGTCGAAGTGAGTGGCGAGGTCAAAACGCCTATTAAAACTCCTTGTCTTCTGAGAGTCCGTTAAAGTTCAAAGGACAGGTCCGTTTATTGCTTTCTGAACGAAGAACCTGTTTGTTGCCGTGTAAAGTTTTAGCTAAGAATTTTTCGAGTAGACCCGTTTTTACAAAGAAATTCTAAGTTTATACACAAAGGGACTGGGAAACAAAGATGGCCGAATAATCTGCTCAAATATTTAAGCCTCTCCCTTAATAAGATTGATGTGTTACAGCTATCTGCCTGTATTTTATTTAGATTTACCTTTAAAGTTATTTCAGTTTTGCTAAAACTCGCTATCATTTTAAGCTAAATTAAAATAGCAATTATATAGATTGGTATATTTCCACAAGTAATTTCATTTTTCTTAAGTTTTAGTATACAACAATAGTTGTTCAGAAATGCTTACTCGTTTAAGAACTATTTTATTACATTACAACTCGTCTCCTTTGCACGAAGCGAACCAACGAAACCGCATCAGTGCATGCTTCGGTTGCATATCTGAATCTAAGTTCAAGTGCCTTTACAATAACAGCTATAACGACTCTATATAAAAATTCAAACTTACCGAACAATGGAAAGTTGAAGCAAAAATTTCCATTAAAACGAAGCCCGACCTATAACCGTTCCGTTTTATACGGGGAGCGTATTCTGCATCTCTATTACGCAAAATAGTTAAACATTCGCGGTTAACTAAAACTGTTTTATACATACCTACATATTTTTGGCAGAAACCCAAAAACGAATTTTAACATTCTCCACGGTTTTGTGTGAATAACAAAGCGTGTTATTTTTTTTTTTTTATTTTTTTTCGAAACCACCGAGTGAAATATCTCGTGGGCCTAATTAAAAACTGGAATTTTTATTCTTGCTTTAGTATTAACAGCTGTTATTCAAGGAAAAATTATGTCTTACTTATCATAATACATACAATTATTCTGAAATTTCTTTATTAATTTATGGTTACAGTTTAATTTGTCTAATCGTCATCCTTCCGGCCTGGTGGGATGACGATCCGTGAAAATTTGCAGACAGATGCTGGATGCGTCAAGCCGAGGACAGGGCGCGATGGCGCTCATTGGGGGAGGCCTATGGACTGAAATAGGCCGATGATGATGATGATGTCTAATTTAACAATAGTAGACCTGTCTCAAGGAGTGACGTAATACTAACTTGATCTTCCACTGATCTTATCCAACTCCTACAACCAGCCTTTTTAAGGTCATAAGTCTGACGAATGACTCCTCAGAATATGTCTTTAAACTTTCACAAAACGCTTTGTCCCTAAAGGGCAATTGTACAACATATGCATGTGCCCACACCAATGTCACTTTAACTAGCAAATCCTAATAACAACGTCAATAATTCTGATTTTTTACCGGAAATCCATATTTCGAATCTTATACTGTAGGAAAACTCCAAAGATAGATATATCCATTATATGCCGATGCTGAGGCTGACGGACTAATTGAAGCCTTTAATTTTAAGATACTGTAGTGTAGGCATCAAGAGTGATTGTCGAAGCTTCCTCAATGCTGCATAATACAAAGATTATTAAATTTTGTTAACACTAATTGCGAAACAAATAGAAAGAAACCGAAGAGACAATTACCGAGGCTCAGAAGGAATCATAATAAATTAATGAATGGTATAACGAAATTGTGTTTTGTGTCTCTTATTCTTATTTATTTCTGCGATCCCCACCCGGCATGCCCAGCTTAAGGAATACGAGCAAAAACCCTGAGGGGAGGCTTATATCCAGCAGTAGCTCTTGACATTTGTTGACGAAGACGACGACGATGATGATGATGATGTTGATAATAATGATATCAGTTATAATGATAATACTGATGATGATGATTATAGTGATGATAACGCTGATGATGATGATAATGCTGCTAATGGTGACGATGATGAAATTTAATTAATGCACAAAAGATTTAATAAAAAATAATAACGTACAGTTCACCACAAAATACCAATCCTGCAACGATTAAGCATTATCGAACTTGTATCTCACGTAGCTGAGGACACGAGAAATCCATTACAAAGCCCTTTTTGTTGCACTTGTATAACTAATGGACCCCTAGTGCGACACCACAGAGCGGTTGTTCCCCTAAATGCACACATAATCTCCTTTAACATCATATATACTTATTGTTAGTTATACTACAGAGTATAATTAACAAAATACTGCAATATGTCTAACGTCTAACGGATTGGGGGACGATCTACAGTACGCCTATAAATAAATACATATCTAGGTAGGTATAATAAGGAATCAATATGACCTTAACATTGTCCGGTAGAATTAGATTACTCTAGCAATAATTTAGTTTTTTTTTATATTTCCTGAGCAAGGGATATCACCGCAAACAGTAAATAGTGTTTATTAAAAATACATACATTTCCAGCAAAAACACGGTACTGAAAAGTTGAAATAAAATGACAATTACTTACTTTACTTTAAATCCTACTCGCTCAATAAATTGAAAATTTTTTTAAGATATAATATCCACAGCCTTAGAACTCTGTTGGATATGAGTTATACATCACAATATGTAAGAAACTCAGACAGCTCATCATTATCTCTTGAATGGGTTACACCATTCTAATCAGGCGCTGGCAATATTTCACTATAATTGTCGCCGTCGAACATGATTATCGAGTCGAGTTGACACTCGAGCCCCACCTCTCTAATCCCCCCATCCTCTCCCCTATTTGTAATTAGGTTATTACTATACCTTAGAGACAGGCAGAAGTCACAAAATGAAAATATCACTTTCAAGACCTGACATGCTTTTTATATATTCTTCATAAGCTTGATCATCACCCGTATCAGTGCAGAATTTCTCGGCTTATCTCTATCAAACACTATCACTTTAGTCTTGGTCACACTAAATTATAATAAACATCTCATAGTATTTGTGACTCAAATGGTGTGGAGACAAATAATATTATTGAGTCATCTGCGTAAAGCATATGCGTTAAAATATTATTGGCCGATATGATACAAGATATGGATAGTTGTCATACTTCTAAAAGGTCTTTTGATTTTCGATGAAATGATAAATAATTGCGTAAATAACATATTAGAATGATATGTTATGATTAAGTGATTATGTTTGTTTTACGTATATTCATATGTTTGTTTTATGTCTTTCACTATTGATTTCACGTAAACGTTGAATATAGGAAACGTGTTACTATCTGTGCAATCGCAAATTACTATCCAATCACGCCTTGATAATAATTCACTGTAATCGTTGCTGCCAAATGTTGTTATCGAGTGGCGTTGTGACTCGAGCTTCCTATAGTTGGTAATTAGGATTATTAATAGCATAATTATATATCGCTGTTAGATTTATTGTTAACCCTCTCACTCTGAGAGGAAATCATATCCAACAGTGGAATGATAAAAGGGTTGATGATGGTGATGATGATAATGACGATATTGATAATTATGATGATGATACTGATGGTACTGTTGATGGCGATGACGATGATAATAATGTTGATGATATTTATAATGACGGTGACGTTGATGATGTTGATGAATTTTTTCGTTGATACATAAAAGGAAGTGCAATGACTGGTTGAGCTGATTATTGTTTACACGCCAACATAAATATCACGTTCAAAGTTTATATCGTGTCTGTCAAAAATGTGCTTCATTAAATCACGACATCAAAATACTGTTGGCACCAGGGTTGTACACAAAATATTCATTATCATTTTTCTCGTCCCGCCGTCTCCTTTTTTCGTGTTATTAAATTCAAATTGATTAAAAGCCCTTACGTTTCCATCACGTTTTTACATTTCTAAAATATTGTGACAAGGGTTTCCTTAATATGTTTGAGGTTACAGTCTCTTTACCTCTACGCGAACGAGAAGCGGAGAAGGTTGCGGCATTTATATTGGTTCCGGAGCCTCGCTTGATCCCGTCAGTATCCTTACGTAGTGAGGTAAGCTTGAAGCTTATTTACTTTTCTATTTGGCTTCGGTTATTTTTCTCAAATCGAAAACGAAATGCTTTATACACTTCTTACCATATATATGTAGGTATACATATGTGTATATTTATATATATAATTATTGTTGCAGAGCTATAAATTTATAATAGCTACAATGGAAAAAATTACATAATTTTTAGTTACGTTAGCTACGTTAGTTATAATGGATTTATTAATGACTTCGCCTGGGTCTGCTGTATTGTTTGATATTGATTAACAATGTCTTAGACGTCCGTAGTACGAATTTAAATGAGTTATACTACGTACCACATTGACCGTGTCAAATTGAGATAAATATAACAATCATAAAAAATAATTTTACTAACCATAACATGCTCTATACTATAATTATTATCAAAAAAATTTTTAATCACTCTCCCTCCATTCCTATATATTTTATAAGCAGTTGACCCTCTCAGAGACGACCCCCGTCTCAAGTCACACGTGTTTTAGAAAATTTCTCATTTTAGTGTGTATAATCCGCACGTTTTAAAAATAGATATTGAAGTAAATGTGAGTGATGATGCGCTGAGGCTTAACAAAACGTTTAATTGTAAGAACGCTTACTGCACAATTCTTCGAAATAACCCATCCAACTTAACGCGTAAACTCGCAAAAACTGTGCCAAATTACGCAAATTGAGAAACAGCTTGCACTCATGAGGGCATTTAAAAGTTTAACTCGTTTTCTGTTACATTAACGGTTATACCTCAGATTAACGGGTGTAATTATGTACGCAATTTGGCCCCGGTTTAACTACAATCTGACAGTTTAAAGCGGACATGTTCGAGGAGTATTAATGAGGTATGGTCGGCTAGCTGGATTGTCATTATCTATAAACAGTTGTCATTTAAACGACCGTTAGAAAAGAATTTCGTAAAGTATTTTTAAAGGTTGTAATATCTGTTTTTCATGACATCCGTTAAATATTCAAATTAAACTTCTGCTCATCTAAAGATATTATACGGGTTAGTTAGTTTTGTAAAAATTGTTGTAATCCAATTTAAAGTGATAAACGAGTTAGTCTGTCTTCGATACAGACAGCAACGATATTTCTGATTTTATATATCCTGTTTGAGTATAAATTTTATATTTTAAAACTAATATTCTTCCTCGTCCTGGGTTCAAATCCCGGATCGGGTACTATTGGATTATTTTCGGAGTCCTGGATCTGAGCCCGGTTTATGGCAATAGGCTCACCAACTAGTCTATGGGACTTACACGTAACTGATAAAACGTGGGGGTGTACTACACCCCTCTACCTACCCCTTCCGGGATTACAGGCGTGACGTTACGTTTAATATTCTTCCTTCCAAACATTTGAGTTCAGATTTGCAGTGTTATTTGGTTATTGAAAGCCTTTTAAGACATATAAGAGTAATTTTAGAAGAAATATTTTTATAAGCTATTTCATCATTGTGAAATCATCATTAAATCATTGTAAACTTCAATACCTCAATGCTGTAACCTCTAAACGAACAATAAATTACATTTTACGCGTATTCATTTACAAAATTCACAATTACTATAGAATAAAATTTCTTATACAAGCGGTTATATCTCGTAAACGCAATAAATATCGAATAAATACTCTGGAAGAAGCAAAAGTTGTTTGGCAAGTATTTGATATACGAAATAGTATTACAACGGCATACAAAGTTTTATTAGACAATCAATCAGTCGTGTTTCAAATTGTTTTAAAGATCAACTTCGCGATCGCGGAACCGAGAACGCTCTTCGAGCTTCAGACGGGCGAAGTTTCAATAAGATTGTATTGGCCACCTCCCAACTTTCGACTGAATCACAATTGAAGTTTTCAGTTTCCAAATAGGCATGAGATGAGAACCAATGGAATCATATTCTTTGTGCTATTCAAACGAAAATGCCTTTTACAACTGCCATAGAGTTTAAGTGTGCGAGACTACGGAGTGCATTCTGCAGCCGTACGCCGTTGAACTAAAACAACTTTTATTGAATTTCGAAGAAATTGAGCGAAACTAATTTAGAATAGCACTAACTTCGATACGTAAGAGTTATATCGAAAGCCATCAGGAACCTTCTTCAGCACTCGCTTCGCAGTGACTATAACTTCTATGTACCTATCATTTCGTCCCATAGCAGAATCCAGGTTAATGTAAATGTGATGAAATATAATGTGCATACATTGCTTTAAATTATACCAAAGCTTATGGGGTAGGTACAGAATACCTATAAATCTATCTACCTATAAATCTTGGTATATTCATCATTCAAGCATAGACTTTGATATATTAAGAGAAAAAGGTATTTTTTAAAGACGTTAATCCTTTATACTTTAAATATATAAGACAGGGATAGAGAGTACTGTAATAGATGTGATATTATATTTTTCTTTTTTTATAAGCAAAATATTATATATTTAGATAGACTGGATGGTCCCACTTGAAGTCCCAATGTAGATCTATCGCGATAAATCTACTAACTTTAAAAAAATAGTTGTAGGCTTCCACGGAGAAGAGCGTGTTCGAAATATAAAATTTAATATTGAAGATAAACATCTGAATAGGTATTCATTTTGCGATATTCCTGAAAAGTCGAGTATTCCGTGTTTTTGACACGCTGACAGTCGGTTTCGAAAATTATTTACCAAATGTATTGTTCGGTTAATACTCAATGTACTGGGATATTGAAGTTACAATATTATTTAACCTGAATATAAAAGGTTTTCATTTAACTTTGGCGTAAAATTCATTGGAATATTTTAAATCGAACAATAGATATCATTTAATAAGGCGGTTAACGTGAATGGTTTTTGTTCTTTTATAACATTTGATATATCTACTGTAATTAATAAAAACGAATTTGAACCAATCTTAAACCATGTTTGATTTTTACTTAGATAAACGTAGCATCACGCCCGTAAGTCCCGACGCTGTAGGCAGAGGAGTATGGTACACGCCCACGTTTCACCAGTTACATTAACGTCCTATGGAATAGGTGGTGACCCTATTGCCATACACCGTGCACAGATCCAGACTCCGCGCCACTACAAAAAATTCTAAATTAGAAAAATGAATAGCTGGACAAACGACATAAATATATATACCTAACAAATATTGTAAGAAAAATCAAAATTTTCTTGGCTGTATTTTAGTCACCCATTAATTTGCGTTAGTCAATAATTAATCACTTATTAAATTAAAAACAGAATATGTTAGTCTTTATTATTTGGTTATCCGTCTTTGGGAAATTGGGCGGATGAATAAGAAGAAAATCAAAAGGTGACTATAATAACCAGCTCGTACAAGTTAAAGTAAATTCCATAATAGTGAGATCAGTTCAATCTCCATACGAAACTGAATTAGCAGTGCCAAAAAATATTCACAACTTGTCCATTAGATTCTATCGATATCGGATACTAGCGTCTTATGTATGATCATCATCAACCTATCTCAGTCCACTGCTGGACACAGGCCTCTCCCAATGAGCGCCATCGCGCCCTGTCCACGGCTAGTCGCATCCAGCGTCTATGAATGATATCCAGTTTCAAATGAAATGTCCGAAGACGTGTCAGTTGGCACAAAAATAACAGAATTAGAAAAATAGTAACCTTTATTTCTCTGAAGGTTTAAGAAATTCGCTGATATGAAAAATTATGTACCTAAAACTACTGCACTCCTCTACCTGCCCCTTCGGGTATTACAGGCGTGATGTTACGTACAGTTCGATAATAATATAGTTACGTATCACACGTCACATAGGGAGTGAGTACATAAAATTCTAAATACAGCTCGATAGTGATAAAGTTAGAAATCAATAAACAACCCCGCAAACTAAATCAAGTTGTACTGAGAGCGTTGAAAAGCTATAAAATGAATTGTCGCTGCCGGCACGCAGCGCAGCGGCGCGCGGCTGATTCGCGCGGTAACGAACTTCGGAAATTTATTCATAGCCTCCGCGAAGCAGTTACGCTGCGTGCACATTATGAATGCTTCCTTACCATTTCTTATTGATATTTATTTAAAATAGTGGCGTACGAAATAAAAGAAATAAAAATAAGAAACTTTTAACGGATTTATTTCGTCTAGGTAAAAGATAAATAAGAAAGGTAGATAAAAATATATTTTTATAATAGTGTAATAAATAATTCGACGAAACGTGCGACGAGAAATGCGACGAAAAGAAATATTAAAAGATTAAAATTGAAAATGTAGTTTTATTTAGTGCATTTATATTAAAATTTAATTCCTAACCGAATGATTTCACAAAATAGTTTGAACACAGCACCACGTTTATTTTCTGCCTTTGTTAAACTTATGACTTAAGTTACCAAAGATAAAATGGAGAAAACTTATTACTACCAATTTCAGACTAATTGTTGTGTTCATTTACATAAACAGATACGATTATTGACGAATAATGGTAAAGAAATATAAGATTATGTACCTACCTACTACAAAAACGGCTGATGATTACATTTTAGCGTAAGTATATAGAATTACAACAGAAATGTTATCATGTTATATTTCGAATGAAATGAAGATAATGAAAGAAATAAAGAATTTTCCGATTCAAATAAACAATTTCCTGAATGAAATAAAATATTCTTTTTCTATATCTGACTGCCATTAATCGCTATATATTGAAGAAAAAATATTTTGCGAGCTTATTTTATTTTTTAAATTATTAACAAAAAATACTATTGCACGAAATACCAAAGCATAAAAAGCCAGCTTTTTAAAAAACCTTTTACAAATTTAAAAACATAAATATGGGTAATTAATAGCGAGTAGTAAAACCTTCCATAAACCATTTAAGTTGTTCAACTTGTAGCACTCTAAGCGGGCAAGGAAATTGTAACCAAAAAACCTTTTCGGGTACTTAAATTGACTTCGAATAGAAAACATACGGCAGCGAGCGCTTTAACAACCGAAAAAAAAACACAAAAATGACCATTTTATTTCCAACGAAAAGGTGTGACAGTAATTATTCAGGAAGACGAACGCTGTTTAAGATAATTCATCTCACGTACAGTTTTATCTCAGTGACAAATTGCGGACCTCCAGCTATAACTCAGGTATTTTAATGAAGCTTTTCTAAGGCCACTTTCAGACTGACCACTGAGATGCGTCATTTAGCCGCACGGCAAAAAATCGACGCAAATATAGATGTATTTTTCGTATAAGTCGTTTAAAATTCTTGCCATACTTGCCTACTGTTCTTAGAAAGGCTTTAACTTTACATGATTACATACATTCATTTTCGCTAGATTTTTACACTGTTAAATTTATTTTTTACTTAAAAATTTTAATATTTTTCGCACACTCATTCCTCACTTCATGTTCCTTAGCTTTCACTACGTATAAAACGATTAGACTCCAAATCTTTTAATTATATGAATAATAACTAAATATTATATTTTACCCATACATACTCGTATTCTTATAACTCTCTAACACAAGATTAGGTCTTTACAAAATAATACAAATTCTTAACGTGTAATGTTACTAACAACCAAAACACAAGTCGCTAATCCAGAAACGTTCTTAAGCCAAGACAGATAAGGGAATAACATCTTAAGGCATCTTGACGCAGTGAAAATTTGCTTTTCGAAAAACTTTAGGCGCTGCGGGCAACACTGCAAGATAACGTCAATCACCTGTCAAATGTTGCCAGCTAAGGGTACGTATCCATTTTGTGGGTAACGTTAAATAGAAATGGTTTTAGAACTGACAGTCTAATTCTTGCTTAATAAACAATTTTAAGTTATATAGGTACCTACATATATGTATATCGAAAGGTCATCGAGTGGCGACCACGTCTCGGTAAATGAAGCGTAGGTCGCCCTTCTACCATATGGTCCGACGACCCGAAGAACACAGCGGGAGGCTGCTGTATTAGGAAGGCTCAGGACTGGAAGGAGTGGCGTCGATTAGGAGAAGCCCTTGTCCATCAGTGGACATTTAAATGCTGATGATGATGATAGGTATAATGTAAAATATCAAATGCACATTTTTATTTAAATAGTAAAACACAAGCACGTGACGATTCACTAATACATCCTTTATTTATAGTGCTAGGAATACGAGCACATAGACTTAAATAATTGGCTAGTTTTCCTTCTTTCTGGGCGGGTTGCACTAAAAATGAAACGAGACAAAACATGCAAAAGCTAATCGACTGCTTTCATTTTATTGTATGATTGTTCTTGAGATAACCCAATTAATCTTCAATATTTTACTTTAAAGCTACAATAAAATCATAATCCTGTCTGTACATACAACAGCACGCAGGTACCTTACGGGGTAGACAGATAGCAACGAGTTCAAATATCTCTATATTTACATACCCGCCGTGCTACTTTTACAGTTATATTTTTTATTTAATTAAGAAATAAATGAAAAGAAATACATATTTACTTTTAATTACGTTCAAAATTTCTGACGAAAATTCAGTTTTACGCATGTTCTAAACTTTCAAATACTTTTTCCAAAATTTTCAACAAACAATCTAAATATATTAAATATACAGGTAAAAAAAAAATATTTAATATACGTCTTGCTTCTTACTTGCTATTATCTCCAATACCTCACCGATACCAATCTTACGAATAGGTGCTTATCCGTAATGAAAATGAAGCCTTTTACGTCACCGGAAGTGAAATACAATGCCATAAATAAAGGCTGTATTCATGCTCTTACTCAAAAGCCTTTGATATTAAAATGTGGGGCCTGATAAATATTTAATGCAATCTCATTGTATCCGTGCGAAGTAATTCATCGTCGGATCTCGTACTTACATAAATTTCCGGAAATAGGCAATAGAATAAAATAGTCAATTTTTTTTTTCTAATGGCTTGCGTTTTCGTAGATTTAAATTCGATTAATGTACAAACGAGTAATAGAATATTGGGATACATAGTTCACTAAAGTAATTATAAAAATAAAAAATGTTATGTTTTAGTGTTCAGAAATAATGACACTACCACTGATCATGGATGTATCGCTGATGCTTTCGTGACAGAGATGTCATTAAATGCTATTCACTGTGGAGTCAAGTATTTGTTTGCTACTCATATAAAAAAGAATCCAGGCAATAGGACAATCTATGACCCTGATTCTTTGAGCCTTACTAGCTACGCTCTTCTGATGGTACATCCTGACAGTACATCTCTTCCCAATATTCTTGAGAATCTATGACATGGTATAGTATTTTTTTACAGATATAAGTAAATATGTTCTGCTCTAAGGAAGCTCCTTCCAATCTGAGGGCATTGCAGATCGAAACAATCCATATAACTAAGCAAAGTTAGAAATGTTTTATTATGTCAAATAGGTAATCACTGATGCTAAATTATTACAAGCATTTCCATGCGTCATTGCAAGTCCTATGAACAAGATAACACTATAGAAAACGGAACGTAATACAAGCTGCAATCATTTATATTTTTATTAAATATCTCGACGATAACGACGCGTTTAATAATTAACAATTCATTCACCAGTTAACATATACATATATACACATCAATTATCGCATTCAATATTCACTTTAGGTGCGATTCATTTTGCTCCATATCATATCAATAGCATTTTGACTTTGACGTGCAACTGATCCCGTGAGGTAAAAAGATTAAGCTGCGTATTTGAAAAGATTGGTTGGCGAACGAAGATTTTTGTGAAAGAGTATACACTATCACCATTAGTCTTTACGAATCCACTGCTGGACATAGGCCTTTCCCAAGGTATGTCGCAACACACGACCATCCGCTTATTTCATACAGCAGCTACCCATCGCCTGTTTAAGGTCATCGGTCCTAAGGATCGAACGGCACCCCACAATACGTTTGCCAATTCGCGGTGTCCACTGTAGATCTCGCCTGCCCATGACAACATCCCTATACTAAAACGATAACAAAAATTTTAATATACGAGTATCTTAATTAGTTTTCCTACATCTTAATGACTGTTTAACGAAGCTGGATCGTCAATACCATTAATATAAATTACAATTGGTAGGTCCAAACTTCCAATTAAAACTTTTGTAATTAATCAATATAAAACCGTTTCGAAATTAAATTACAATGAATTATGTTCGTAACGGGCTTCCCGGGAAATATTCTTCATGAACACAGTACAGGGATTATGATAGAAGATCACTTCGGCGGTCAGAATGCAACGGCGAGTTAACCCAAAGATTGAAGTGACTATAAATAATGGCTGTTATTTATAGATTTATTAATTAATTAGGATAGATATAGATATGTATGGCAATAGGTCCACCACGCACAATCATTCCATG
>DWEE01001247.1:0-13836 GCA_018245755.1 Parelbella macleannani
ACTCAGGTTTGACACAGAAAAGTGGTTAGTTGTAAGTTTACAATCGACAAGTAGAAATATATATTATGTATGCGATTTTGTTCCCAGAGACTCTTAGGAAATATCCGCCTTTGGGTTGGTTAGACCGCGTCGCCACATCGGACTACAAGATCGACGATCACCTCACCATCGCAGCTGGTACTCCTATCTATGTGAACGTGATGGGCATTCAGTGCGATCCGGATATCTTCCCGGACCCCGAAAAATTCGATCCTGATCGCTTCCTACCGGAAAACGAGGCGAATATCAAGCCATTCGCTTTTCTACCATTTGGTGAAGGTCCCAGAAAATGCATTGGTTAGTCTGTTCGACACAGAGACTGAATTTATCAACTGTAACAAGTTGTACCATTTTTATAATGCAAGTTTTATTATGAGTCATTACCCAAACTTGCAAATAAGTTTTCTCCAAGAATGAGAAGTCCTACACTGGCAAATTGCAGTTTGACATCCTTCTTACCCCTTAGTTTTTAAGATATTTAAGGCGTACATGTTCCTTCACAATATTTTCCGTCACCGTTATATTTATTGATGTCATCATCATCAGCCTTTAGATGCCACTCCTTCTGGTCCTGGGCCTCCTGAATCCAGGAGTTTCCCGCTGTCTTCTTTAGATCGTCAGACCATGTAATAGGAAGATTACCTGCGCTCTTTTTATCGAGACGTGACCGCCACTCGATAGCCTTTCTTCCCCATTGGCTTTCGGTCACCCGAGCGATGTGGCCTGCCCATTGCCACTTCAACTTATTAATTTTGAAAGCTATGTCGGTTGAATGATCTATAAATTTAAAATACACTGAACTTTATTTTGTTAGAGTTGTCATGATCCCAACCCCAGAACTCTGGAGTAGAAGACTGAAATTTAAAACCAGTAGAATGTTCATGAAACAATCATGATTATATAGTACATAATTATATCTATATATACCAGTTTAACCTACGTGTGTTTTATCGGAAGGGCCGACTAGTTCAATATGTAACAGTAGGATATCACAGATGCCTGGTCAGCATAACACTAATTAATTATTTTTACTCATAGTTGCGTTAATCCTATAGGAAACAACTGAAAGCCAGTTCTGTTATTTTAGGTGAACGATTCGGTCTTATGAGTGCACGGAACGCCATTGTTGCTATGTTGATGCACTACGAACTCAAGCCCATCCCAGACGCTCCCCTGCCCGCAGAGTTGGATGTGGAGAAGATGGGCGTATTTCTCAGCCCTGGAGAGAACGTCTACATAGACTTTGTTCCAAGAATTTAAACAATCTGCAAACCTACGTTGATACAGAGTATGATACGGTGTGCTGTGGATGACATGAAAATATCAGTAACTACTAGTTTTTAAATTGAAATTGTTTTAATGCTAAACGTTTCGTGAGTGTTTATACACATGATGAAATTTGAAATTAGTTTCCGTAAATACGGTGTATGATGACGTACACCTTGCGCAGTATACACTATTTTAATGTTTGCAAAGCTGTGAACCAGTTTGAGTGCAAGTTATGCATACTCTAACACCATAAAAACAGATTTTTTTTTAAATAGATAAAATAAGGTTTGCCTCAATAATTTTATGAACCTTCATGAAAATTATAGAATTATCTTAAGAATTGTTGATGTTCCAGTCCTATTGTCACCCCGGTAACTTTGTGAGTTACTAGCAATCGCATTAATATAAGACACAGTAGATAAAAACGTTACTGTGTACGTACAAATATCATACATATGTATGTACACAAATTTAACTAAATTATTTAGACCAATCGTTGTCCTATCAATTTGTTTCATTACAAAACTAAGCAAGTGAAATAAGTCAACTTACTTGATTCACCTCAAATTTATATCTAAAGTACCTACATGAGTAACACGTACGAGACTATAACAGGGTAGCTTGTAATGATTACCTCCAATGGCTACGTTGTATCTCGCCATATGGTGGTACATGCTCATTAAGAAAAATTTCATCGTCATAACATCGTTCAAGGAAAATCTAATAAGCAAAAATAATTATTATCATTCACAGCCTTAATAAGGCGTATTAATTAACGCTCATCAACGATCTTATTACTGAGTGGCCTCCGTAATTAGAAATTTATTTGAGTAAACCTTTTCAACGCGGATTTCCGTTTTTGATTTTTAATAAGCGTGCTTTGTATTGGGCCGAGCTTAGCTATGAAAAGAGGCTTTTAATTTCCGTTCTATCGGCTTCAATTAATTGAATAATAAATTATGTTCTCACGTCTATTGCATTCTCCACATCATCTATCTACCTCCCGCTACCCACACTAACTTTACGTCCCACATCGCCTTACACTTGCATTCTCCTTCCAATCTATCCTTTAATTACTCTGTTTCAAAAGCATTATTCTCCTAACGTTTGAAAATGATACAATGTTTACGTAAATTTTAACTGCTTTACCCTGGATGCGTCTTATTATGCATACAAGCAGTAGACCCTGTAATACTACTCGTATGTTTAAGTGACAAATGTCAAAGCTCCCTGGAGAGTTACACGTTCCAACGTGAACTACGTTGGAACGTGTAACGTCAAAGGTGAAAATGGTTCTGCGAATGGTCTTATTTGAGATTAGGTTTCGATTTTTGTAGTTTTAATTAGTTTAACACAGCTCAAAGACCAACTTTAAGCACTGCGCGCCCAAGTTCTGGAAATTTACATTTTCAATGCGAAATTATGTCCGCCGATGTCGCTTGAATAAACGGCGACACTTATGCAAAAATGTCTGCTAAGATTTAAGTAGCCACCTACTCCAATCTATTGCATATCCCTATGAACAATTTTCGCAGTTAATTCTCTATCTTCTGTCTAGGTACTAAAGCACAAATTTCCTTGAACAGATAGAAACACAGAAGATTGTTTTGTCGCTCCCTGTACACCAGTGCTAAGTGCTTCAAAATGAAATATGATGTTCAGCAAATTTATACATTCGAATTTCAACCTTGTACTCCAATACCAAAATTTAAATTGGCTTGTGCTAAATAAACTCTCCAATATTAGTATTGTATACGTTTCCACCCATGATTAATCATACGAGTTAATTCTTTTCCCTCATCGTTTAATCCAAACCCTTAGTTAAATTTCCGGTAAAACAAAGCAATTTTACAATACTATACAATTACATTACAATGTAGGTACTGTAATTTTATTCAGTGAACTGTGAAATTGCATTTTTTATGTGGTTGAACAACGACAACCTTTAATCTGCAGAATTCCTACATTAATATATCTGTGTCCTTTTAAGTTTTTCTTCTGCCAATATGTATGTTACAAATTACGGGAAAAGTATATGAAAGTGTGGTAACTAATCATCATCTTCATCATCGTGACTGATCTATTATTTGAAGACGGTCGTGTACGACAATCAGAACACTGAGGCCATGGTCTGCCATGCTAGCCACGACAGATTGGTAGATATCACGCGCCTTAAAGAACGCTGTTGAAAGTCAGCGGGTTTTTTCACGATGTTTCTTTGCCGTTATAGAAAATGATTTTATTGGAAATTCAAAAACGTACATGATTTTGTAAATTCAAATGTGCGTGTTACGATTCGAAACTACGAAGATGTCTTCATTTTGTTGCAGTCGGAGAAAGCTCGTCCGATCATTGCTGTACACGTTTCACAGATAAATAAAGGGTATTCGACTATTCTTTGTACATTTACGTGCATACGTCTTTGTAGCGTTTTGTAGTCAATTTTCTGTTCCACTACAACGGTATTCGGATAGCGGCACAATTACTGAGGCAGTCTCTCGTTTCCTTTACAGCGAATTCCATATTAAATATTAAACGGGACAAAAAAGACAACGGAAAGTCAAATAACATTCCTTTCTGGGAGTTTAAATTTCTGCGTGTAAACCTGTCTTTAAATCGTTTATCTTCTTAACAGTTTCTTGTTTATTTTATTCGTTGTTTTTCTACTTAATCGGTTTATTTTATAAGCCGGCTCTATTCGCGGTATGCTTTGATCTGGTTTCCGCTTTAGGAACTCTTTCCTCGGATTCCTGTTAGTGGCTTAACAAGAACGTTTAGTTATCGAGACGCTGATAACATATCTTATCACATCATTCTCAATCAACTCATTTTTATCAATACAGTAGGGTGGGGCCCAAGGTTGTCACCAAACTCTTGCTCCAATTTGGTAAATACGAGAGCATACAGGTGTTTAGCATATAATTATTATAATTACAAGATCACTTGAAGTCTTTCCGGGGTAGGCGGAGATAATTTAATGTCAAATATCGCCATCCTTTCAGACTTAGCTAGCTTCTAACCATACTTCTAAGCTTCATGCTCCACACGAGTTTCGGAGACTGCCGACACCCACATGAGGCATTACCTGCCACATTTGGACGACTAAAGTAATTTGCAGTCTCCTTTGCACGACCTGTCCGATACGCATTCATAATATTTATTACAGTAAACACTTACTACAAGAAATTTGAAGTAATGCTCGAATACTAACGAAGATAATCGTCGTAATATGAAACGTGAAATCACTTTAGGTAGGTACGCAGTACCGACTGTGCTCCGCTACACCGTGACGAACGTTCTCAGCTGATACAGGCGACGTGCCAAGTGATTAAATTAGGTCGCGTGTTGAGGAATACCCATTACCATTTTTCACAATCGATTGTTGCTGTAAACTAACATTTCGTTGACTTTTGGCCAGTTTATAAACGGTTCAGAGAGATTAATTGCCTGTCTATCACTTTTTGTTATTAACAATTTAGAGAGTAATTAATGTTGAAAATGACGATACGTGTGTAAGGATATAAGTATTCGGATCTCGGTGATCCCTGCCTATCCCGTAAAGAACCAAGAGTGACCATAACATAATAATAAAATAATAGATCCTTCAAGTTACGCAACACGGGAGCTATCAATTAGCTCCTTTGATGTGCAGATACGTGCAGGCGCCGGTGGCCACGTGCCATCAGGTGGGTCGACTGCTTGTTTGCCATACCTTATTAAAAAAAAACATTAATCTTACATAGGTATGCGAATAACAAACGTAACTGATGAAACGTGGGAGTATACTACACTCCTCTATCTACTTCATCGGGAATTATAGGCGTGATGCTTTGGATAAAGGTGAATAACAATATTTAGGTAGGTACTGTATTTTGTATGGTTACAGCCCATGCGTGTTTAAACAGCTAATGTCAAGGGAATCGAAAGTCCTTTTTGTGTTTTGTTTGCGCTATTTTAAGCGTTTACCTAGTGCTTTAATGTCTCAATATACATAAGTGTAAATATTTACCTCATTAAAAAAATACACATAAATCTTTACCTAAATTTTGTATCTGTAAAATATATAATATAACATATTATATCAGTCTACAAATAATTCTCGTGTGTCAAGTACAGAAAAAAAAGAAATGAAAATTTTAACATTTCCAGTTAAGTAACGAGCGGGAAAAAGTAATTTAAGTTGGACATTGATTGAGCCCCGAAAAAACTGGGTCGGCCAAGATATTCGTAAGTTATCCAAAATGATTGCCAGATAGCCACTAATCGCTTTCAGATTCTTCTAATCGTTTCCATTCATTAATGAAATGCCGCTCGCTACGAGTTACTTAATGATCTTAACGATGTTGAATGCTATTAGGGTTTATTGAAATATGCGATTAAATTTTACATAGTACAAGTAGAGGGCGCAATATAGGGTTCTGTATCTGTATAGTCTTATGTAATACGGCAATGTAGCTTTCCATTAGGTATCTGGCATGTTCTACTTAACACCAGGTTCCGGCCATATAAGTCCACGGACACGCTCAAGATTTTTTTAAATTAAATTAGCATAGTACTGACGTTGTTTTATGCAAATTTCGTTATGTCTTAAACTTCATTAAGTAAAATTAGCGTTTAATAGCAAATAAATCGTACAAGCGACATTCTAAAGATACAGAAAAAACGTGTAGGTATTTATGGAGTTGAAAATAATTATTTTGCAGACTGTACTCAAATACTGGGTGTAATTTTTTAACAATCCTCGTACTCAATTTGCCTTAAACGGTTTCCGATACTTTTCACTTTGAGCTAACTTTCACAAAGGCTAATGTTAATTCTAATTTAGTTTTAAAAGAGTACTTACTGCGGGCCGATAGAAGTTTTTTTAGTAGACTTGTATTTGGTTACAATGTAGCCTAAGAAGTGCTTTACCTAGAAAGTATCTATTCACTTTTGACTTGAATAATTGCTGATGGCCTTTAGTTAATACATAGCCGTATTGACAGCTTATAAAATATGAAAATTACTTTAACGTATTCAGATTTATTTTATTCTTTTAACCTTAAACCACTATGTACACAAATATATATTATCGATAGTTTAAAATAAACAGTATTATGCTTGAGCTGACATCTCAAAATAAATATAAAATTGCCTCGTTCTTTCCTTTATTTATGCCCAAGTTGTTCAAAACGCCTTCTATGGTGGCTTAGATCTGAGTGAAGGCGATAAAGAATAAATGCCCATAGAATTATGGAAATTTTGTGAAGTAATATGACAGATATGTAAAGAGGTTCATCGTTTATTATTAAGCAAATTAGGCGTGATTAGATAGGGATACTTGAAAGAAGGAAAAGGAAATAAAAATTTATTACCGATGGTCATGTAACCAAACGATGACTACGCGAAGTGTGCATTGTGTGCAGTGTGAAGAATCCATCTTAGATTAATAAATTAGGGAGATTACAAACGCCTAAATCAAAATGGAAATTAGGCTCAAAAAAGTGGAGAAAAATCCGACTAGTTCCGCGCAGTCTCCAGGCACACATGTAGAGTTACATTACATTCAGTCTCTCGGGGTAAGCACGTGGATTTTGTGAATACGAGATGGAAATCAATACAACGTGGACTCGGGGAAAGACTGATCTCTTTAATGCTCGCTTTTTTTGTTTTTATTCATGAATCACAGCACGCTTTCGCGGATACTAGCTGGGAATACGACGTATTCTAACCGTTACTATCCTTTACCACTCTATAGATAGAATTAGGCCTTTGCCAAGTTGAAAGAATAAGAATAACATTAGTAGTCATTTTTCATTAGTTGAAGATGTTAGCAACGCGGAAATATCTCGATTCTGTGACAATTACATTACGTAATAATATTTCTGTTCCTTTTTCCCGATGTCTATGAAATACTGAACTTAATTACTGAACGTATATAAAGTTGCGTCCCTTACAGCTATTTATGTATATTTGATTTCAGTAAATGGAAACTGATTTGCTTCACTCGGTAAGGGACGTGCTATAGAAACAGAGGTGAGAGTTTAATGGCATGCGCTGGTATCTTCAGCGCGGGACGAAATTTAGCGGCTCGATGCAGATGTAACGCATAATTCATTTAGCGTCATAAACGTATTGGTATTATTACATGGAACTTTTCAAACTGTTTTTAATACATTTGCCCTAACTTTTATTTACTTTTTTAATTACTCCTGGTGATTTGTTCCATATGCTTGTATTAATAAATTCAGTTTTTTGGTATTGTTCCTCACGTATGAGAATAAAAATGAATTTGAGTGAACATTCTATTCTTATAGCCAGAAAGTTTACAAATAAAAACGCAAAAAAATACATGAATATGAATTATTATTGTTATGTAAGTAAGGTGATAATGTTAAAAATGTGTATATTAGTTAGATCTGTTTAGAAAATATGAGTTTACATACCTACATCTATGTTATATAAATCACGTGGTCGTATATTGCCTGGTATGGCGCAAGGCAGCGACGCCGGACCGCTACACAGGCGACGTTACTTAGAAAAACCAATATGGCGGACGCAATATCAGAACGGGAATGGAAAATGTCTTTCTAAGCATTTTTGCATCTATAACGGAATTTGGCTTTTTATTTTTAGTTATATTTTAATAAACATTAATATGATGTTTTTATCAAAGGCTGTCATTCTCGTCATGTTTATAAGTATTGGAAGATGTCCATGTTTCGTTAAGTTAGCTTCATCATGATCATTATTATCAGCCTACTCCCATCCACTGCTGGACCTCTCCGAGTTAGCTTTCCTCTTTTTAATTCGAAGAGAGTAGCAACGCTGCAAGCAGCCTTTAAAAGTAATCCCTGCCATCCAAAAGTAATCCATCTGCATCCGACACCGATTAGGTCTGTTGTCTATGTAAGTTTTAGTGTGGGTTAGTGTCAGTTTTTCATAAAGCTGTTAGGCAGAATAATTTGGGAACATGATTGCATGAAGGGAACTGTTAGTAACATTAGTCTGACAGTCGTATCCCAGTCACAACTAGCCTATTTCTGGCCGTCACTTTCCGTTTCAGTCCTCTTCTGTCCCGTAATGGATTTCTTTATCATCGTCAACCTTATTGGATCTGGTCATTATGAATGCGGCTCTATACTCAGAATGTAATGGAGGCCGTACGCTGCAACGCTAGATAAGTTTAGATCGTCAGATTGTTTGGACTAGAGACTTAATGGACGTATAAAGCACTAATACTGTGAAATTCCTTCGCAAGTGGATTATACTACATTACTTAAGAATGTCTTGGTAGATTTTGAAATAATGAGTATAGATTACAACTCTGTTCATCTAAATTAGCATTGTGAGCACGAAAGTACATAGCTCCGTCTGTCTCTTTGTAGTGATTTTACGTCAAGACAATTTAACTGATATTGTAATTGAATTTATTGGATTCAATTAAATTGGTTGTATTATAATACAATTTGTGGATGTCTTACAATACAATTCTCGATGTGGATTACAAAGCTCTTTATAATGTATGAGGTTATTTACAATATTCTACATATTACCATCCGAGGTTCCTTTGGGGGTAGGAAAAGATTACCGGATACCAAATTTTTCTGTTATTACAGACTGGACGTAATTATTCTGCAATTGTCACTCTTCTCATATTGTGTACGCGTCGATAAAATAGTATTTGAAAAATGCGTACAACACTATTGCAGAAAATACTAAAAACTAACCGGCTGAGATAGATACGCAAATTAAAAAAGGCGAGAATTTACAAGTACCGCAACGTAAGAGGTACTTTACATATAGAAACAAGAAATTTTAAACTTAGAACAACCCTTTTAAAAACATTTGATTCAGTGTTAGTGGTTCGACGTTCTACGACGCTGTAAACCGTCATCGGACGCGAAACGCCATAAGCAATCGCAAGCGCTCAATATAAAAAGAACTTTATTCACTTGTTATAAGACACAATTTTGTAGACGCTTAACGAGTAGATGTGCTTTTCTGGTGCAGGAATTGGCGGTGTAGTATTCGAGACACTTAATTCCTAAACAGGCTGAAATTCTTCGGTAAAAATTCAATTAACTTTTTATGGAGGATGCTGCTTCAGGGGTATTAGAATGTCATGAATATTCAATAATCTCGCCTCAAAGGATTTTTGAGGACAAAACAATTTAGCAGTATGATGCCCTTAATGCTACTCCGTCTGTATAACGCTCCCTAAACATAACGGCTACCTGGAGTTTGCTTTAAGAAGGCTTTAATTTAGGCTTTGAGAACCGTGAGGGCGCACACCTTGTAAATTGAAATCCTAACGTGTCCGCACTGAATTTTAACCGGGTCATTTGTCTCTTTCAGACATTTCACCTTTCAAAGCGAAAACGACTTTGTACGTAGACTATGGCTTCCAACTTTCTCATTCTGAAGGAAGATCCGTGTTCGAGAGCGGAATGATGAATGAGTTGATGATGGTGGCGATGAGGTCGAGTGTTTTCTAGAAATAGGTGAAATAACGAAGCTGATGTTATCTTATAGGGATATCAAATGAGCATAATGACATTAATATTAAATTATTCATTGCTCGAAAAGATGATTCTGGGTACAGGGCCGATCTTGCCCTCAGGAGATGTTTCGGTAAAAAATTTTAATGTGGGAGAAACTTTAGTAGTTAATTGCAAAAAATATGTATATACTTTGGATTTCTCGGTGTTACAGATACACATGAGTTAGTGCCAGATTCAAAATCGTATTTCGTAATTAGAGTTTACAAACAATAATTTTGGGCAGACAACTGTAGAATCTATTTGTTTCGAAAAATCTTAAAAAACTTAGTATTGGATAGGTTTTGCACTAGATTACCTTTGTATTGAAATACGAAGATACGTTTCATTAATATTATTGAGTTATAGGCCCAATCTACTAGTCGTGACAAGGTCAGCACGATCGCTTTACTTAGTTCTAATGTACTACCAATAAAATATATCAAGACTATTCGGTCCCACTTTAATCCTAGGGAGCCAAGCAAATAAGATGTTTATATCGAAGGTACAAAGATGGCCGTAATTCGAGGAATTTGGGAATTCGAAGACGAATTAGATTTGTAAAGTATTTACAGTGACGTTGTCAGGAATTTTGTAAGACAGTTCTTCGGCGAAGGCGCGTCAACAACTCCAAAAACAGAAAACAAATTCATAATAGTATTATAAATATGACGGCTAATTTATCTGTCTGTCCATTACATTTTCGGGTCGAAAACTCTGAATCGACTTAAACGAAACCTAGTATAGAATATAAATATGAGTAATAGATCGTTTTATCCCAGGGCAAGGACGCAGGCTGTTTAGAATACTTTATTACATGTCAAACTTCATAGATATGACATAAACCTTTTATTTTACGAATACTGTATTTATTGAAATTACTAGAATGTGATAAGAATTTGTTAAGTTCAAAATAGTCGATGACGACATAAAGAAGAGATTGATGTTACTGTCAATGTAAATAAAACTGTTCATAATTTTAGCCCTGTAATGAGTTCTTTAATTTTAAGGAGCAAATAAAATAACGTAACATTACGCCTGTAATCGCCGAAGAGGTAAGCAGAGGAATGTAGTACACTCCCACGTTTCGCCAGTTACGTTTACGTCCCATGAAATAGGTGGTGAGGCTATTGCCAAAATATAATAAATGTTAATATCTTGGGATAACTTACACATAACTATCTTGCCCCAAATTCAGTTAAACCTGTGCCTTGGCAAGGTGACGAGGCAACTGATAAATTACATATAATATATAGTCTTATATATAGGTAACTATGAAGTACATACCTCGATGAGGCGGTGAGGCTCCGCAGACGTAGCAATGTGTGAACACTGAGTTGGGTAACTAATATATGAAATACTTGGTAAAACTGTCGTATTTCAAGTCTGTGTTGACTAACTTGTCGATACGTGACCAAAATTCAATGTGGCGGAGCTCAATCGATCCAGTGCTTAAGATATTACGAAGGACTTTACAGTTCTTATCCAAGGACAAAGAGTAGAACTCTCCACCGGTATCTGTGTTCCCGGACACATACGATCTAGGGCTCTTCAATCAAAGGATGAATAGGCTTATTCTAAGTATGAATGGTCCAACTGAAGACGCATCTGCGTTTTCTATCAGGCGCGATCATGGCAAAATGTTAGCCTTTTGTCTTTCTTCTTTCGTCTATCTTTGTTAATCTTTTCGCAATCGGCTAGACAACCAGTTGTAGAAAGTTTACATTTGATGATTGTATTAAGAGAGTAATGAATTTATATAGGATGTAGGATAGATGTAGGATATGTATGATGATAGTATTAAGAGAGTGATGAATATGTAGGAAGGACGGCAGATCGGCAAGGATATTTGGCACTTCGATCTCTCTGCCTACCCCGAAAGGAACTTGAGGTGACAATTAGTATGTATGTATCTCTGAGATGTTAATACTGTGTTAGGCAAAAATTCAATAATTTAAGTCGAGTAATTCAAATTAACGTCCGCTAAAATTCAACTTTCCATTCATTCTGTAAGCTAATACTCAAATTTCGGTCCTTGAGCCTGGAGCTATTAATTACTTGTTGTTAAAATTAAATATTCCATTCGCGAGAGGCGGCTCTTACACAAAAATGCTAATTATTTCATTAAGACGCCTCTTCAACTTCTCACGGTTAACACACTTGTCTCACTGATGACGAAAAGCGATACAATTATTGTCTGTCATTAATGATATGACGTCAACGTTGTGTGGAACGCAATGTATTAGAAGCCTCAAATATGCGTACGTGTAAAATAAAGGGTTTTCCCATAAATATCACGTCACTTGAGGCCACGAACAATTTGCATGCGGATACTGAAACACCACAATACAATCCACTCACTTTCACCTCAGTCTCATTCAATGTACTATATAATGCAAATTAATATAACATCTAGTTAGAGTGTGTCCCATTTGAAGAACAAACGCATGGTGATTTTCGAGGTGGTAACCTACCAGATTTGGTTTCTTATGTTTATATACATGTCAGAGTTATTTGTATTCGTAGGTTCAGTAATTGTAATAAATTAGTTTTTATTGCACAAGATCCTTTACCTTGATAAAATAACGCCTCATACACTTATGCCACCTGGGTGTTTATAATATGAGAATATTACATCGCTTATCTCTTCGACACTAACGGTGTGACAACGAAGAAGGAGTATAAATTGAGGCATAGCGAATAAGCTAGATATTATTTGCTTGTTTAAGTGAAAGGCTTTGTTGTTGTTATTTTTAAGCTTCTGATAAAAAGGAATTGTTTCATCAAAATTGATAAATTAATAGGAGGAAAAAGGTTCAGACTCGATGCTCCGCTGGCATGAAATTTTGGCTGTAATTAGTTACATTACGAGCGAAATGCTCCGAGACTGTTGGTCCCGCGCGGGCGGGCAGGCGCTTCGGTCTGCTTTTTTATTTTTTCTCGCTCGAATACATATTTTGTTATTAAACATCACAAGGTAAATTAATAATGGTCCGTACCGTGGGCTATGATTAAATCAAAATGAGAACCTATTCAACGAAAGTAAGAGTCGCACGTGAGTAATTAATGAGACGAGATTCTGAACAGTTTAATTTTAAGAAATGTTATCATAATTATTCATTATTACGTCACGCAAGGGCCCTTACAGACATGACGTTCTTCTTCTATGTGTATCACTCTTTGCGTGCTCATCAGGTTCGGAGACTTTTGACACCCTCATTAGAGAGTGGTTGACCTATTAGCAGTGATACTAAGAAATTTAATACTAACTACAATAACATTGTAAATATGAAAATGATGTGGTTGGTATGTACTTCTTTTACATAACAACAAAGTAATGGAGATATTTACTCGTTTGCCTTGAAATATATCGTTTCTGAACCAGAAAGTGACATGGGTATCTATTAAAAAAAGCTAGTTTTGTGTAAGATTTAAGGTTAGCCTAAATTTTAATATTTGTAACTACAGGTACATACATCCATAAGTATAATTATCTAAAAAACTGTGTCTATCTGTCTTCGTGGTTGTGTGTGATGGGTGTATTTGTTTAATTAATCGAATTCGTCTGTATATTACATGCTTGTATATTGCAATTTCTAACGTCAATTGACGCTTGCTACCTTGGACGTACGGGCGCATGTCCGGGATCAGTCCCTTGCATTGGAAGATTTGGAGATGTGAAGGAGTTCGTCCTGATTGTTATCACCGGATTACCTTTAAGCCCCTTCTGAGGTCTACAAGGCTGGACCGTGTCCAAAATAAGTATTGACTGTGGATCTCTATTTTTGTCTTGGGATACCTCTACATACGGCCACCAGATACTACAGTAAGCTACATAATATTGTATATATTATGTATGTGTATAGGTGCTTTTAGATTAATTGCCTCGTTGGTCGAGCGGTTGCAAGCGCGACTGCCAATCGGGAGGTCCTGGGTGCAAACCCGACTCGGGTACCATTGGATTATTCTAATTTAGAATTTCTAATTGTAACTCGGAGTCTGGATCAGT
>DWEE01001248.1:0-13835 GCA_018245755.1 Parelbella macleannani
CGTTAGCTTCGCCATTTAATCTAGATCAAAATTGTCTTTTACACTATATGAATAAAATAAATATTTAAGAAAATATATATCTAAAACTATACGGCCCCAAAAAAATGTTACCTCCACAAGCCAGCGCTGACATGAAAGTCGCGGGCAAAAGCTAGTTTTTAATAGAAATTTATTTTAACCAACGTTGTACTTTATCTGATTGCCTCGTTGGTCGAGCGGTTGCAAGCGCGACTGCCGATCGGGAGGTCCCCGGCTTCAAATCCCGGGTCGGGTACTATTGGATTTTTCTAATTTAGAATTTCTAGTTGTGACTCGGAGCCTGGATCAGTGCCTGGTGTATGGCAATGGGCTCACCACTTATTCCATGGGACTTAAATGTACATAACTGGTGAAACGTGGGGGTGTAATACACCCCTCTGCCTATCCCTTCGGGGATTACAGGCGTGATGTTGAGTTTTTTTGTACTCTATCAGAAGTTTTATGCTTATCTGTTTCTTTTATAACTTTATTGAAATTTTTTTGCTTGACGTTTTTCGTCTTGTAACAATATTAGTCTATCTTTATTTAAGTTTTTTAGAATAGCAATTTAAGAATGTGATGTTAGTTTTGTCTATTGTCTCTCGGCGCGTAAGAATTTTTATCTTCTTGGTATACTTTTTGATTATCGTAATCTGATAGTGTTTATGAAAGAGTAGATGTAAAGAATGAAATAGCTCTGATGAACATTGCTTTCGTCATTTGGTATAAAACGTGTGTTCGGCGCTTGCATGTCAAGTCAAAAGTGAACAAACACTCTTTCTCAGTATTCGGGAATTACTGTGGAATTTTTTGTGTTACTTACATAAATAAAATCTCATTTAATCGCCGCAGACAGAAGAAACTCGAATATCACTTTAAATGGTCAATGTAAAGCAAAGGACACTGGTCAATTTACATTGCAATCGCAGAGAAAAAATAGATTTTAAAAATGGCGTTCTCAAATATATTTCTGGTTATTATTGCTACGCTCTTCTTTTCCTTGCTGTCCTGGTTTACTCTGTTTATAGGAAATCCTTATCTATAAAAAGCTGATTATTATGTGTATATACTTTGATACACTGTACAGGTTAAGTGGATCTCATGGTTGTTACACAACGTAAAGGTTCTGAGCCTTTTTAAATATAAACATTACCTTTCTCAGCCAACTTCCGACTCAGTACGTTTTGCCCTTTTATTCAGGGGGTATGTAATTCAATTGTCCCTTAAGCGGAGATGATTATAATATTATAAAGGATTTTTTTTACTTGTCTTCGCTTTCATCTAGAGTAAAATTATTATTTTATTTAAAAATGCTTGTAATATCGACCTTACACCTAAATGATATTTGATAGCTGGTTATATATACGGATAGTATATGTTGGCGTTAAGCCAGGGTTTTCGCGTTGAGATCCCATAAGAAAGACACAAGTACGGAAATCACTCTCCATATATTACTACTTATATAAGATTATACCCGCATAATTGCTATTACAACAATGATCTAGTTTTCATTATTCAATCCCACCCACCTCGTGATTACAAATAAATTTATATAAAAACAATTCTTAAAACATAACATTTTTTTTTATTAAGTGACTTTGTCGCTGAGCGACCACATCATCCCGTAGACAACACGTAAGGAACATATTACACACACTTATAATTAACAGTACATCACATTTACAATAATCGGTTCATCGTTTTAACCCAAGATCGGCAATCCTAATCAGCACACCTGCCTCCTCCGATATTGGAGAGGACAGAATACTGTTTAAAACCCCGATTTGACTAATCTTATTCCTAACAGGGTTATACAGGGAGTTTCTAATGGACTGAGTACGGGCACATTCCACCAGTATATGTGGTACATCTTCTATGACTCCACAATGGTCACAGTTTGATGAAGAAACTTTATTCATAAGAAAAGCAAACTTATTTGATGGAATGTGTCCTGAACGTGGTCTTAACAATGTTCTAAGGCTGCTTCGATTTAACTCGGTTTGCTCTATCCAAGGATACTGCGATATTTGCGGCTGGATGGTCTTATACCAGATACCCCGCCCGCTCTCTAGCTCTTTTGTCGAAGTACTCTTGCCATTCGTCCCTACATTGCTTCCTTACAAGTCTAATGTAATCAGAATGAAGAGGTAAAACATGCAGAGGTACGCCTTCTGTAGCCGCCTGCTTGGCGAGTAAATCTACATCGTCGTTTTCTTTTATTTAAATATGAGATGGAATCCACTGGAGAACAATCCTTTTATGTTGATGTCTGAACTTTAAGATTGACTCTAAGATGCGGTAGGCAATCGGTATACCTCTCACTTGAGAGGTGCAACGAGCCAGGTGTTGCAGTGAGCTTTTAGAGTCAGTCAAGACGACAAATCGATCAAAATCGATTGACTCAATGTATGCCAAAGCTTCGGCTATGGCAATTAATTCAACATGCATTATAGAGATATTCGAGGCAATTTTGAATGTCAAACTACATCCAAGGCTGGGGTCCAAGAAAGCTGCACCAGCCCCCATTTTGTCCTTGGATCCGTCCGTAAAGACCCGATACCAATCTCCATATTCCGCCTCAACGAAACGCGTGCAGATACTTCTAAGTTTAGAGCGGTCATAAGTACGTTTTGAACGGTCAATTTGTGGAATCGATTGCGAAATAATTTGCTGAAAATTAATATTACTGACCCACGTATCCAGTGAATACATCTCTAGCGAATGACTAATGTGCATAGGGAGAGTATCAATTGAGTTATGAACATTTATTAACAAGGGAATAGTTTTATTTGCCCAGTAACGTTTATTGCAAAGTACTGATAATTCTTGTAAGGACTGAATATTGCTGTTATTGAGAAGAGACTTCGACTTTAACCAAAATTTGCCGGCAAGATACTTTCTACGATATTGTAAGGGTGGGAGACACAGTTCGCTTTCCATAACGTGCAAGGGAGTGCTGCGAATAAAACCACCAATGACGCGAAGAGCTTGATTTTGAACTCTGTCTAACTTAATTAAGTTTGTTTGACAGCTATTACCGTACAGAAAGCTAGCATAGTCAATTCTACTTCGGATAATAGAGAGGTATAGGTGTCGTAAATGCTTTTGGTGAATACCCCATCCCGGTCCTGATAGAACTTTCAAAATATTCACATGTTTGGATATTTCCTGTATTGTTTCGCTAATATGTTTACCCCATCTTAAGGCACTATCCAACCACAAACCGAGATATTTCATACACTTCACTATTGGTAAAGATTGGTTGTTGAAACAAAATTCCGGTGAAGATCTTAAGCCTCCCTTTTTAAAGATGCACACTTTGCTTTTGGTTGGCGAGATGGCCAAACCTAAAGTACTTAACATTAAATTGAGAGCCGTACATGCGCGTCGAAGTTCTGTAAAAGCGGCATTAACATTCTCTTTAGATATAAATAGGACAAAATCATCAGCATACTGAGATATATTTAAGTTATCAATGTTTTTACAAATTCTGCTAGTGGCCGCGTTAAACAACAAAGGGGATAAAGGGTCTCCTTGCGCCAGCCCTATTCCCGTGCATCTAACAATTTCACAACATCCTATTGATATTTTTAGTTGCCTATCTTTTAAATATGACCATAGATATAGGCAGATTTTTGACCCCACTCCAAGATTATCTAAAGTGTGTAATAGACTCCGCACATCAATATTATTATATGCGTTTTTGATGTCAATAAAACAAGCCGCTGTCAACAAGTCTTTAGAAAAACCAATTTGGATTTGAGTTACCAAGCGCACAAGATTATCATAGCATGATCGTGTTCTACGGAAACCTATCATATTATTTGAGAAAATCATATGTTTTTCAAAATACCATTCTAAACGCTTATTTAAAATTGAATGAAAAATTTTACAAAGACACGAAATTAATGAAATCGGTCTATAAGCATAGATTGATTCCGCTTCCTTGTTCGGCTTAGGAATAGGGATAATCTTAATACAGCGCCACTGTGTAGGAACAAAGCCAGTACATAAAAAAATATTATATAATTTTAATAAAAGTGTTTTACCTATAGGCGGCAGATGTTTAACCATGGAGAATGAAATCTCATCATTACCTGGCGCGGTATCACTCTTTTTAATTGAATTTTCTAATTCTTGTACGGTGACTTCGGCTTCCAATACGCTGTTAAATGAGTGAAAGTCTGGAAGCGGTGGGCAAGCGTAGTCAGGAGTCAAAGATTTAAGCAGTTTTTCTGCCGTGTCTTTGTCTATGCACCGAGTAGGAGTATTAGCACCATGACCTTTTATCCATCGCATTTTGTTCCACATATCAGAAGCAGACGTTGTTCTATCAATACCTGTACAAAACTCTTGCCAAGACTTACACTTAGCCTGTCTAATAATTTTCTGTGCGTTACGAATTTTTTCTTGTAATAAATCTAAATTCCCAGGGGATGGATTGCGTCTTAAAATGGCCAATGCAAGACGACGCTCAGCAACAGCTTTAGACAACTCGGCGTTCCAGTACTGTTTAGGTTTAAATTTTTTGCAAATATTCTGGGAAAGAGTTTTGTAAGGTATATATGAATTAGCTGCAGATTGTAAAATGCTTTCGAATCTATCGTAAAATTCCTGAGGACAAGTAGGAATGAGAGACTCGGAAAACAACATTTCTGTAAACAACGTATAGGAACACCATTTACTGTTTTTAAAATCTCTTTTTTTAATGAGCTGTTGAATATTATTAATAGTAACCGCTATTTTAATAATGAAGTGGTCACTACCAAGTGATTCGTTACTGACCTTCCAAGAAAATAAGGTTGCCAAATCTGTTGAAATAAACGAGATATCCGGAGAAGACTGTTGTAAAGACCCATTAACTAGCCGCATTCTAGTCGGGTTGCCATTATTTAGATATATAAAATTGTATTCTAACATAGAATCGTAAATTTGTTGGCCTCTTCGATCGGTTTTGTAAGACCAATTAATGTGATGCGCGTTAAAATCGCCTAAAATTAAACTCTTCCTATTTACGAGAGAAAATAAATGATCCCAATCATTTTGGGAAGTATGAACTGATGAAGGACAATACACAGATATAATATTCTCAATATGCTGACAATTGAGGATTTTTACGCTTAAACATTCTATACCTATATTAGGATGCCGCAATGGAGAAGCTATGCTCTTGATTGATTTATGCACCAAAATAGCCACGCCACCATAAGAGTCTGATCTGTCCATTCTGTAGGTAATATATCCGTTTGTATTAAAGTGACTCTGTGGTTCTAACCAGGTTTCACTCAACACAGCTATATGAATACGTTCTTGTGTGAGTAATGATTCTAAAGACAGCATTTTTGGACGAAGACTTTGGCAATTCCACTGTAGGATGTTAACCTTTATTGTAATATAGTTGTCAGCCATAATTAGCAAAAATATTAAACAAAGACTCCAATGAAACACTACTCACTATTACAGAGCGTATCCACTCCGTGAAGGACTTAACAATCTTTTGTATTTTTACCTCTAACGAATCATTACTCACCACAACTTTGTATAACTTTGTAAGTAGCTGAACGAAACTTATATCGTTTCCTGGGCCACGAGACCCCCTTGGGCTTTCCTCTTTGGTATTCGTGTCATCTTCTGAGTAATCTGATCCCTTGTTCGAGCCCATGTCCATAGGGGATGGAATAGAAGTTGCAGGAGGGACTGGCGTTGATGCACGTTTCCGTGGTTTTTTGAGTTTTCTGTTCTGTACCGGCTTAGATGAATTCTGATACGTAAACAATTCCGACATCAGTTTCTTCCGGGGCTGCTGAACAGTCTCTTCTGCCAACGGTTCTATTTCTGTCCGCGCTATCCTATTTTTATTAACTTCGACGGGCTCTGGAACATGCGGTGGTTGCTTCACAGAGCCAGGAGATGGTGGAACATACAAAGTAAGGGCTTTTCTATAAGTGCAATTAAATTCTGACATCAGTTCCCGTATTCTTCTTTCCTTCTTGAAGACTGGACATACCTTTTGGAGCGACATGTGGTCTCCAGTACAGTTGATACATCGATATGACGTGGTTTCGCAATTTTCGTGGTTTTTGGAGCATTTAGGGCATATTATTTTTTTAGATGGACACAATAATCTTGTGTGACCAAATTTCCAGCACCGAGAACATTGAGTAACTGGGAAGACATAGGAAACCACATTAACTCTCATTCCATGGATAAATACGTACGCTGGCAAGGACGCCCCTCTAAAAGCAAGCCTGACAGCTTCACACTGCACCCATCCTACTGTGTTATCTACATTGTAGTTTCGTTTTAACAATCTTTTTGCATACATCAGTTCTACGTCACACGATATATTCTTCATTATGTCCTCCTCAGAGACCTCTAAATCGATATCCCTTATTATACCAAAAGATATACCTACTTCTGAAGTTTTCTGGCATCTCCATCCGAGGTCACCGAACGCTTTACATTGAATAAATATGTCAGCGTCAATAGTTTTATCAAATGTAATGACAATTTTAAATTGATGGACATACTTCACACGATTAATACCATTGATTTTATTATCCTTGAACAACCGGGCTAAAGCAAATTGTTTAGGCAAAGGTGTATTGCATGTTGCCATAACTTGAACCTCTTCGTTTTCCTCTTCACTTACTCTTCGCACTATTTTACGCCCCCGAGATATAATATTCCATCCTTCCTCCGACGATCTTTCCTCCTGCCACCTAGATCTCTTCCTATTAACATCTTCGAAATCCGAACACATCACGTTGGATTCCATATTGTCCACTTCGCTCTGTTCCACGTTACAATTATTAATGTCCTTGCTTAACACGCCTAACTCACTCGAATCCCCTACGGCGTTCGGGTCATTATCCATTGCGCAAGAGTGCCGGCCGGCCCGGTAAGAGCGGCCGAGACCGCGCTAATCGCAGATAACGTTCTAATTGAAATTAATTTTTAATATGCGTCCTATTTGCACGAGCGAACAATCGCGACTGAACAACAATGTTGCTGTATAGCAAATGGACCAACTATTACGATAAGAAAACAAAACGTAACATCACGCCTGTTATCCCCGAAGGGGTAGGTACAGAATTGTAGCGAACTCGCACGTTTCACCAGTTACGTTTACGTCCCATGGAATAGAGGGTGAGCCTATTGCCATACATCGGGGACAGATCCAGACTCCAAGTCACTACCAGAAATTCTAAATTAGAAAAATCCAATAGTATTTGACTCGGGATTTGAACCCAGGACCTCCCGATCGGCAGTCGCGTGTGCAATCACTCGATCAAGGAGGCAATCGCTATCACTATAGGCTTTTCATTTTTGGTCCATAGTGTTAAAGCTTGTCCGATCTCAATAAAAATTTCTCGTCAGCTGAAAGTTTTTCATCGAGATTAAGTGGTATGCATTCTTGTTACCTGGTTGAAACATCCTGTATTCTTCACATCAACTTGTGTTTGGCACGAAGAAGAATTTTTGATGTTGCGTAGGAGACACGACGGGTAGCAAGTTTGTGAAACGAAATTTTTATTACGAGACGTACAAGAGTAAATATTAATACATGCGTTACAGGCGTCGTGGCTGCGGGGCTTGTAATTTTGTTTTGTGGAGCCGGGACTTGTAATGTGCGCGAGATATGTGAACTCACACGAAGACAATCCCGGGGGCTCGGGAGACCGAAATATCTTGATTTCGTTACATCGTCTTGTCAAGATAACCATTTTACACAATTCCCCAGTTGACATACACGCATCGAGCGTAATGTTTCGTTTTTGTTGTGTATCAAATAACACACGTTTTCCGAGAGTGATATGGTTGTTTTGGAGCTTGAAATTTAACACATCTTTTATATATTTGACATGAGCTAAAAAAGATGGAAGCTAACAGACAAAAGAAAGAGAGTAAAAATGGAACCTTTTGTTAAAAGAAGGAAGATAAAGTAATTGAAGCGATAGGGGCCTGAAATGTTTAATCTTGTATTAACGTTCGCGATATGTGTGAATTTCGCATAAACAGTCCCGGGTGTTCATGAGACCGTAAAATCTCGATTTCGTTATATTCTCGCTTCATTACTGTTAAGCGTCTTAAACGTTTTCCCATGTAATAAATACGTATCGCGTGTAAAGTTTTCATCCTTTGCGAAGTTGTCTCGTGTTTTACAATGCTACTTAAAGCTTATCAAACCTTTGTTCGAGAGACTAAAACAAATGTGACATTCTATGCAAGGAATTTAATGTTGTTGCTTTGTCCTGTGACCATCTATTTCTTACAAGTAGTAGGCAGATATTTTTGTATTTAATGTAAAATGGTCGTTACTGTTATTACGTACATGTTAGTCTTGAAATGGGTCACAGCTGTGTTGCTACTTTTGAGGCTAACTTGGGCCGCCTCATGTGTTACGATTTTGCTTTCAACTGATAGTTACAGTTTAATTATAGTTTTGGTTCAGTTCTTCACATGACGTCATGTCCGATAACGTGTAATTTAATTCCTGGCCATCAAAATAAACAACTCTGGTTAAACTGGTTTTTAAATTTAAAACATAACATCACGCCTATAATCCCCGAAGGGGTAGGCAGAGGAGTGTAGTAGATATACTCCCACATTTCATCACTTACGTTTACAGTCACTACGAGAAATTCTAAATTAGAAAAATCCAATAGTACCCGACCCGCTTTTAACCACTCGACCAACGAGGCAGCCAATTCCTGTATTGTTTCCTTTTATCTAAGAAGCTTTTCGATCATTTATACTCTTGTCTACATAAGAGATTGTTATGCCTACACAAGAACAACTACAGCGTCAAATTCCAGCGTAAAAATGTTTTCATCTGCGGTACCTATGTAATTTCCAGCTTTCATTATATTAAACAGAACTCCGCACTTCAATTGGGACCCCGCTGCATTTTCATTATGAGTTTGTATTTTAGGTATTCTAGGTTCAGTTTCCACCTCACCGTACGAGCATCATGGGACTTATGAGTGGTTCGCTTTAATGAAAGCGTTGGCCGTTGCTTTCGAGATTTTGTAGAGGCCTTCAAAGCGTTGCCTGTTAATTACCGTCCCTTTTGGAACAAAGGACGACGTGAGAAAGTGTTGCCAGGGTGTTTTCCATTTGTCTCAATAAAAGCTGGCTGCGGCACAACGTTAACGCTTAATATTTCACGAGAGTTTATGTCACGTCAAAATTCTGTTGAGTTACTCTTATTTCAAAGGAAGCGACAGTAAATTGCAATATAATCGTCAGGAAAATGTGTTTGCCTTTTTACAAAATATTATGTAATTGTTACAAGTACTTAATTTTTACTTGAATTGAAATAATATGGCGGCGCGGCTCAATGTTTACGTTGGCGCTCTTACAGAAACTTATCATAACTGTTAGTCAAGTTTAGATGCAAATGTTTGTAATTATCCACAAGGCGTGATTAAATTCGCAGAAGAAACGGGTTGCTCGCAGCTTGTCTTGACGTTCAAGATCAGTGAGCTGTTTGAACGAGATATTCGCGTGTATACCGTAAATACTCGTACCCTCTGAGTATAACAAACCCGTTAAATATTCCGCGCAAACGAGGCGTTTATAAAATATGCAACGATCCTTTCCCTGTTTCGTTTTTACTTTATGCACGGAGCTTAACGAACACCAATAATTTCGCTAAGCATGATAACTTTCTTCGGGTTATAAGTTTCACAGTTTAATGAGGCATGCTTAAGTTACAACGCTAATACAATTTATCAAAATGCGCGCCGGTCACGCGGATTGATAACACGAACTGAATTCTTGGGTGTTTCATATTGATAAAAACTAAACAATTAATGTATGAATTGATGTTTAATCAAAGCGTGTAAGTAAATTTTTCGGTGATAAAATTGATACGTTATAATCTTTTTTTATTTAACAATTATTATTATTACACGCACAAAATTTCTACTCACAGCGAAGGTAAACAAAATTGTGCCACAACAAAAATATAATTTTAGGCTGACAGTAACAAGTGATAACATACTTTCGGGTGACGACGGTGAGAGTGAAATATTTAAAAAGCCGTGGCATGTAGGTCATAATTCTCGCCCTTTGTAAACAAAGCTGTAAAGGTTAGAGGTTAAAAGGTCAGGTGGCGTGGACTGAGACGGTTATGGTCGCTGCTGTAACACAAATGGGGTGGCTGTAAAACTGAACTAGCTATTGCGCAAACTATTAACCTTTCTTAACCGTTTATTAAGAATAAATGATCCTTTTTTAATCAGGGAATGAACTAAAATCAATCTCCAGATATTTCTCATTCCATTTCCATACGTATGTACGTATGTATTTATATAGACTGTTGTGCGGTACGCGGTAAAAGTAGGAATGCCACTCGTGGGAAAATAGCACACATTGAGTCCTTGTGAAACTTGAACTAACAGAAATAAAATCTTCCCGAGCGAGACCAAATACCCGTCTATCGTTTTTTAAATAAATTCAACGTATTCCTAGATATTCGAATTTTACCTGAAACTTTTCTGGAGATTGTACGAAATTCGTTTTACGGTATACTTTTGCATGGTTGGAGGGGTTTTTTAAAGTTGTCGTATAAGTAAAGTTTAAGGCTGGATGGAATAAGCTTTTCTCTTTTAGACGGAGTATATGAAGTTTGGTGAACCATTAAAAAGCGTCTAAAACTTTTGCTCAGTGTTCCGATATGTGAAATTTATGAAAGTAAATAAAATTTATACTTTTAAGCGAGCGCTACTTTTATATCTTTTAAGGTATTATTATTTGAAATTTTATCTTTTGTGGTGATATATTTATTATTAAGAGAAATAATATATGGTCGTATTTATAGATTAAAAGACACATTAAATACTATTTAGAAATAAATTTAATCGAAAAAGTTATTATCTGTTAGAAATCGACGTAAAGTATCATAAAAAGCTTATTATTATTAAAACGTATAATATTACCGTTAATAACAGTAACTTCGAAAATTAAACATGGTGAGCAGCGATAATATTAAAAGCACACGCTGTAAAACAAACGTAATCTTTCTTTACAATAATCTACAAGAAAGTTTTTGCATGGTCTCGTTTTCAAAATGAAATATGATCAGCTAAAGGAGCCTGCGAGATGTTTGAAAAACCCAAAGCTGGTAAATATGCTTCGGGTTATATAAAAAGACTTCAAGAGTATACGCAATCTGAAGCATCATCGAGTAAAAAAAATCAGGAATGATGACGCCTTCGGCGGCACTAAATTTCGTGGCGCCTCTGAGAAAATAATGACAAAGGGAAATAGAGCAAGGTCGATCTTAGCGAGATAGATAGCCGCGAATTACTCTTGCTCACCGCGAGGGACGTGGTTTTTCCTTTCGAAAAATATGGATAATAAACGACAGTTTTCTGGGATAAATAAATATTTTCAGAACCGAAATCACGCGTCAATTGGATATCAAAATTGCGGTAACTCTCCAAGAGACCTAGCGTGATGACATAATAATAACATAACATGAAATACTCAACTGATATCTGATTTGTTATAAATATTATCACTATCACAGATAGCAGTAGTGAATTCTTTTAATATTTTATCATTGGAAAAACCGAAACCGGTACAGAACGATTAATCTTCTAACCGAACATGAACACATTACGGGCAATTATAAACACCATAACATGTGCCTACTCCGTTTAATTACCTCCACACGTGCGCTCGATTAAGCTGACGTCACACGGGTCGAGTTAGCGATGTGAATTGGCTTAGTAAATATTTCAGCAATTTGGCGCGCGGCAATTTTCGTGAATCGACGATAATAATTTCGTGAATCGTGAACCTCGGGTCCGCTATTCCATGAAACGTAGCAATGAAAAGGACTGTGCTTTAATTAATTGAAACCATTGTAAATAAGACAATGAGAAAGTAGAATACAATTACACTATTATAAAACCATAAGAAACAAAAAACAAAATACCCTTATATTTTATCCTCTAGAGGAGAGACGGAAGAGAATAATATAGAAATGCTAGTGGCTGTGACGTAATAACAGGTAAAACAATACAAAGCCGTTGGTGACCTTCAGGTACACGTATCTAAATAGTTTGCGCGTCGAAATTAGATTTATTATAATCAGAGCAATGTAGTAACGTTAGCAAAAGGACGAAGAGAAGCATTTCTTTGACATGTCTTGATGAAAACTTAATAATAATAATTATCGACCCCTTTATCATTCCACTATTGGAATATGGGTCTCCTCTCATAATGAGAGGGTTAAGGCTATAGTCTGCCACGCTGGCCAAGTGCGGGTTGGCAAACTTCACCCATCTTAGATTTTTTTTTATAAATTCTAAAGTATGCAAGTTTCCTCGCGATGTTTTTCTTCACAGATAGCAAGTGATATTTAAACTTAAAACGCACTTTTGTAAAGAATGGCATACCACGGTTTTAAACCCAGTACACTCGCAATTCGTAACCACTAGGCTATAACTGCGATTCTGATGAAAACTTACATGTAAGCAAAGTTTGTGAACTTGTGCTAAAAACGATGTCTGAGGAATAGGCTCATTGGTACTTCATTTATTTAGCCGATTTTCATCTTCATATAGAATACTATGCAAACGGTTCTCGCTCCGGTTATAAATGAAGAACAGATGAAGAATTTCGTGATTAGGGATTCTATTAAAATTATATACAGACACTTAATAATGGTATAACATCTTGCCGTTTTGGCAAAATGTTTGAACGGGGATGCTGTTTTAATGAACGGACGGTTTAATGCTTTTAATGAGACACTAAAGGGCGAGAGAAACCATTCAAAGTGTCTATACTTTGCTCCGTTGATAGTGAAAAGTAACCGTAAATTGGGAATTTAGGGGTTACTTGATTACCACAATTGCTAAAGGCAAGTTGTGGTAAATGACACCGATTTAGTGTAAGTAAATAGAAACAAATTTTATGTGCAACAATGTTTACTAATAATTGGTAGCAGTATCGTAGTACAATAACGGTCGAGTATATTGAATATTTATCAGCATTCTCGTATATACCCGTCAGATTCATATACGGAGTAACATAGCCCGTATTAAGTTACGGGTTCAACCACGCGTTCGGAAACCAGCCAAATTATGCGATGGTAAAAATGTGCAGCATTTTAGAATTAATATAAGTATATTAAGATTTATTTAAATACTTACATTTGAAAATCGAACGTCTTTTAACGGTCTTTCATACTTACACTATTTTATTGCACTCGTAGGTTACCCACGTAGGTACGTATTTTACACGTATTTTACACGTACCTGAAGAAAACAAAATAATACGTTAGATATTTTTTATGAGTTATTATATATTAAATTGTATTGAATATAAACTAAATTAAGTATTTTAAATAAAAAGATGCCTAATTTGCTTTTAAAATAGCTCAATAAATTTTAGCTTTTAATCTCTCCTTCGTGTACAGAATTTATGTTAGACAATATTACTTTTGTTAATGCCAGGTACCGCCTAGTTGGTAATTTCCGAAGCGCTTTAACGTCTTCTATTAATATTCTTGGTTAAGAAATAGCGACTGCAGATCTGTGAAATTATATTTCAAATCAAATTCCAGACGCTGGAATGAGATTCTCGTGCATCTAAGGAAAAATGTGAAATAGTAAAGGAATTTTAAAGCTAGTTTGTGTGTTGAAGAGGGTCATCAAATGTGTACGCCTTTATTAAAAATTTGCATATATACTTATGCATATATGTTCAAGGAAAAAAAACAAAAACGTAATTTCACGCCTGTAATCCCCGAAGGGGTAGACAGAGGAGTGTAGTACACTCCCACGTTTCACCAGTTACGT
>DWEE01001249.1:0-13833 GCA_018245755.1 Parelbella macleannani
GTGTAAACGTCTAAAAATACAAAATAATCTAGTTCATATAGAAAAATGTTAACATAAATATAATTATGCTGTTAAAAATTGTATATATAAAAAAAATATGTACACCGATACGAAGTTGTTAAACTTTTTTAACTTAATACCATTATTCGAAAATTTTCGAATTAAACCGATGCTAAACCATAAAAATACTCTACGAGGATGAAAAGCCCCTTTGTACTTTACTAAATACTACTGAAGAATCCTTTCTAATCTACGCAGGCCCAAAACATTCAGATGTTACATAAGTCCTTTCTAAAATAATTTGAAAGCAGAAGTTCCAAAATGTTTATAAAATTTTGAATACAATTAATAACTTTTTAAATTGCAATATTCTATAGAATTATTCATAGACAATAAAAATTGAAGATTTTACTTTCAAATATTTTTATTCCAGGACTTTCCCTCTACACATCTTATAGTTAAAACTCTCACCACGACAAATTAATAAGATGTTCATAATCATCATGATTTCGATAGGCGGACCAATAAACAAAATTGTTAAATAAACATTATATAAGATTATACAAATACTAACTTAGATACTCGCAATTCCAGACTTGATTTTAAAGATGAAGAAGACTAGTCACGTGCAAAAAAACCTAATTAAAATAATTAATGACTGTTACATTAAAATTTTTCAGAAAAAAATTTTTGCAAGTAAAACCTTAAATAATGTTTAATGTAAAAAAAATAATTTGTATCATGGCACAATAATATTATATCAAAATAAATGCTGCTCTATATAAAAACCTTAAGGTGGAAATACCATAGGTTTCTACTGCCACAATACTCTAGATGAATGGTGTTGGAACATGTTGGACATTTTAAAAATATTTCATTATCAGAATTGTAGTTAAAAAATTGTCAAGTGTGTTCTGTTTTTAATGATATCTACTTCCACCAGTTGGACAGAAAAAAACTAAAATTTTATATAGGGTATCCTGATTCATAATAATGTGAAATAATATGATTAAATTGACCTAATTTAATCGCTTTGTTTAATTGTTACCTATAAGTGCTGGCTGGAAAGAGAAGAACACAAATTTTGCATAGGTATCTATGTATCCAAGGGAAAGGTTGAAATAAAATAGGACTATGTAGCTAAAATTAACAGAGCACTTAGAAATGCTTTGATCTAAAAATGTTATCCAAAACCACCAACTGAATAGGCGGTAATGACTGAGAAGTTACGCTTTGACAAAATTAAGTCAGACTATGTGCACTCAAGCCATCTTGACTCAGAAAATTTAGACCACCTCCAATGGCCTTTTGTACTACATCCTCTGACACTAGATCAATGAAGGATTTTATAAACAATGAAACAAAGCTAAAATGAGCAAATCTTAAATGGAGATCGGCAGGACACAATTTTAGGAAGCCAGAATTAATAACGAAATGTCTCCAAGCTCTAAGCTCTAGAAGACATATGTAAGTGCTAAGCACAAAACTTTTGAGTCTTTGACATTAAAATCACTACCAACAGTGTTGCTTTACCACCAGCCAATTTTTTCCCCTTTATGCCTTATCCATAGCTGCACATTTACTGAGTTATACAACTTGGATGACATCAATTTAAAAATTCCTTCCTAACATATTTCAATATAGCATACAAACAAAAACTATTTTTTATCAATTTAACATATAAATTTTTAAGCTGCTCTTCTGACACAATTATAAGGCTATATATGGTCTACTTACCTTCTCCACCATTAAGACATTGCCAATATCCATAATAAACATACAATTCAAACCAATTGGAGATCCATGAACCAGGGGATATCTGATATTTAAAACCATTACTAACATAAGCTAACCTGACTAAACTGTCAGATTTCATTTGCATGAAACAACTTTTAATGTTTTTTTTTTACCTTAAAATTGCAATTTTAAGAGTTGTGTACCAATAAGGAAGTTGTACACACATTAACAATAGTGGCAGAATAGATAAATTTGAACAGCGATCAGATGATTAACTTGTTTGAAATCGTAATGAAATAGTGAATCGAAAGTATTGTATATTGTAAATATTAGAGGGGCTCTGCATCAGTCAAAGACACTCTCAATGTTTCAATTTATCTCCACTGGGGAAGAGGATCTGATCATAGACAATCAGATGTCAGCACAGCGGCTGATCCACTGGTACTGGCAACATATTGGTTCTAAGGATGATCTCGATTTTGCAATATTGTTACTTTAGTATTATTGTGGACTGTTAAAATTTCAACATGTTCAAGTTATCCGCATCACTCAAACACACTGTCACTGTTCTATGGTATGTTCCAACGTCCCATCGACCCAAGTGGCTCACCAGAACTCGATGAGGGGCAGGTCGTCGGCGGTCGGGTGTCAGCAGGGCGGCTGGTCGGCCAGGTCGTGGATGAGCAGCGGCGTGGTGTCCGGGGTGGGGGGCGCGCGCGCCGCGGCCGGCCGCTGCGCCGCCACGCGCTCCAGCACGCACGACGCAGACAGCCGGGCCTCGGCGTCGTGGTCCCAGCATTCCTCCATTGTATCGCACAGTACTGATAGGCCCTGCCAAATTAACATAACATTTAACTTGTATTTCTGCGAAAAGCTAGACAACAGAGTATAAAACTCCCACTTTTCAGCAGCAATGTTATAATTATGTTCCATGTAATGAATCTATTGGCGAGTCGGAGTTGATGTCCAGGTGTAACAGACGATTTTTGAACTTTAAAACGATATACACGATGAAGTCATCACGTTCTCTCATAAACATCGGTGACGCGATGCATCCGATAAGAATCTTTATCGACGCGACGAGTGTTATAGACTCCTTTCGTGAAAATAATGTCTAGTCGGTGTCAGGACTGTCAGGTATTAGACCAATGATGAATTCGCATCAAAAACAGACAATTACTCACACATTTGATAAGAAAATACCAATACTATTCACAATATGTTTATTGGACAATACTTATACTTTCTCGTGCAACTGGGAAATGTTTGAGAGACTACATATGTAGATATGTACGTAATCATTCCGTTTGTATTGTTGGTATAGTCACAACTTTCGTGTATTTACCACGTTTTGTGTTATTTCACTAGGAATTTTAGATTCGATTTCAGGCTAATGCACATAGTAATTTAGAAAAGTTACACATACAGGGTGATCTCGCCACTGCGGTGGTATGTTTGGACGCAGTTTCCTCTGCACAACTGCCTCTTGCATCTCCTCCAGTCCTGGATGGGCCCCGACTTCCTCTTCCAGTGGTAACCGATACTGCGCTGTTGGGTCCACGCCGCCCTCGTCGCATCTGTTAGATGAATAGTATGTTGGAATATAATATGTATCTTGGAATTATGTATTGGAAAACAAAACTTATTGTTAAGATAAAAATGTCCATTTTCGTGTGTCAGGAAAATTACGTTTGTTTTGCAATGATTTTTGTGTATACTACAAGCGGTTTATAAAGTAGAAGCGGTTTACAAACTGGTTGGCCAATATATGTAAAAACACTTAATTGTCGACTCATAAAACGTATAATAGAACGGGTTATACTATCGATCTATGATTCTCAACACCCCAGACAACAGATTCATGTCTGAGACAAATCCAACGACAATCAGCTTAGACAAATCATGGTAATATTTGTCTAGTTATTAGATAAACTATTGATTAGAAATTAACCTTGCCACCATGGAAGTTCCAAATTCAGACCAAGTACACCTCTGACTCTAAGTTATATTAGTTTTCAAGCTGAAACATATCTTCTTATCTCTTCTTATAACAGTGAAGGAAAACATCGTACAATAACCTACCTAGTTTAGAATTCTTAATATTCTTTAAAACGTGAAATCTGGCAGTTCGCACTTGACCAGCCTACCTTTAGTCTGTTTCATTCTGTTTCATAGAGAAGATGACAAAACATTAAAAGTCCAACGATAGAACATTGAAAGGGATGATGCTGTTGAACAATGGCTTTTATGTTCAATCCATCGGAGTTACATTAAATAAAAATCGGAACAAAAAAAACTCGAATCACATCTCCCAAAAATTAAAAAATCAGTACCCCGAAAAGAGCGACCTAGATCTTGAAACTAGTATTTGTAAAACAATCCAAGTTCCAATCTGTCTCTCCCTTTGATCTCTATTCAAAATAACGAGCTGGAACTTGAAACTAGCGCAATCAATATAAATGCTAAGCGGCCGAGTACTAGTCGTTCAATCTAGCTGTCGGGAGTCCGATATATCGCCCTTGCCTGTTACGCAAGCGCACATATTCTGAATCACCGGATCACCCGTCATACGATAAACCTATTATACTGCTGGGCCGTGCACAACAGATTTTAATTGACTCTTTGTTGAGCGACTATCAAATGTCCGCTTGAAATAATATACTTGTAGCATTAATCTCATGATGTAATACACAACGATTCCTTTTAATTGGAGTGACCAGCTAACGTGTAAAATTCAGATATTCAGCTATTTAATCACAGGACTAAAGGGTTCAGGGTTCAATTCCTAACCAAATTTGTTTTGGTATATTTTTTGTGTTCGATTAAGTCAAACTGCACAACAAATACTACATAATAGTAATGTAACTTACCGGGAAGCAATCTCCCACAGGACTAGGGCGCACGCGTACATGTCAATCCTGAGAAACGCGTCTTTAGTAAAGTTGATAGCGCCGTCCAACACTTCCGGCGCCATGTAGCGTCTCGTGCCAACCTGGCCATGAGCGTCTCCACATCCACGACCGGCTACAAAGATGAGAGCGAGACCAAAGTCCGCAATGCAAGCACTCAGGTCAGCTTTTAACAGGACATTCTTCGATTTGAAGTCTCGGTGCGCGACAGCCGGTTTGCCTCCACCCTCTTCGTGAAGGTGCGCCAGTCCGCGCGCCACGCACGCCGCCACGCGCCACGCTTCGGCCCAAGTGAGCGTATGCGCCTTCAGGTAGTCGCAAAGGGATCCCTGCAAGCCAAACAACTCTTATAAACTCACCCATACCAAAACAGAATTACCATTTGTAGAGTGGGTGACTTTTAAAAAGTGATAGTACAAGGATCAAATGACAGTTTAATTTAAGACCATTGTTTAAATATTATTATTCAATAATTAGATCGAATTATGGTAATACTCCAGATAAATTACACATAGATAAAACATGTCTACAGAATTTAACTAAAAATTTTATATGAGCACTATTTTCCACAGTAGTTAACAAATACATTTTACAAGACAATAATATTGTTATTACATTATAATCACAGCTGAAATTATTATATGAAGCTACTATGTATGATATCAGCATATGAATTGTCACTATAATTCAATTATAAAACAGACAACAGATGGGAAAATTATCAGTATTTTAGCTTATATAAATGATCTATCATGTCCATAGGATATGTGTGATATACATTGTAAAATGTGGTCATTTTGTTGTAACAACACAACAAAGAAAAACTTTAAAAGGCAAAAAATATATTTCTTATTAAACCCAGTATTTTGATACACAGCTATTAAATATTTTTTTTATAATAAATTGCAAATAAAATGGGACAATATTCTTGTCAATAGGCCATGAATCTATTGAATAGGTTTAGGCTAAATTTCCTACTTTTTCTTATTCATCTCTGTGAATTAGGGTTAAAAAAGCTGAAAATTTAGTCATTTACCAACTCTGCTTACTTATGGTTAACTTACCTTCTCATGATATGCAGTGATAAGCCAGTATTCAGCTTGAAGATTGTCACCTTTCTTGTCAACACCAATGTAGTGCAGTATGTCTGGATGATCCATTCTTGGCAGTCTGTAGATCTCCTGCTCGGCCAGCCATGACTGCTTGTCTTGTAGAGGAAACACTTTTACAGCTACATCCTTCTGACCCAGCTTAGCCCGCCATACCGCTCCAAACCTCCCCCTGGCTCTGACTTCACACAATGTTACTAAACCAACCAAATTTGATCCCTCATTCTCTATCCCACCTCCCGCTGATGGAGGTCTCGATAAAGAGGATTCACCATTTGCAAGTTCAGCAAAAGAACCACCCTTACGTTTTCTATATAGTAGGTAACAACCAACTAGGGTTACAAAGAGGAGAAACAGTGGTGTTAATGTGTAGGCAATTAATGCTTTGGTGTCATCATCAGGTGTTGGGAACGGGGAGGCCTGTACACTTTCGGGAGGTGAATCAGTTTGCATAGGCATTCCTGCCTCTAGGCCGGGAAAAGTAACATTCTGATTGCACATATCACCTTCACAACAACAGTGCAGTATTGGGAATTTGTTATTGTGCAATCTGCAACTGGAGGTTCTATCGTTGCATGCAACTGTGTCCAAGAAGCACCCCTTCATCTTGACTGTGGCCTTGTTTGTCACATTGTCATAATGCCACAATACGAAACAATGGTTGCTTTTATCTGCTTCTATAGCCTCACACTTGTCTTTAACAATATCCCTGGGCTTACATGTCAGGTCATTTTCATCACATGGTGCAGGCAATGAGCTATTATAAAACTCGCAATATTGAGTTTCAATACCACCTTCTTTTGGACGAGGTGGTAGATTTTGTAATTCATTGGGGGGAGCTGCCAATATAGATCTAAATGTCTGCCCTTGTATTCCTAAAAAAAAATTTACGCAATGTATACAAAACATTTATTGTCATTAGTAGAAATAGATATACACCTTAATAAATTTTGTATTATATTGCGAAATTTAAGAATTTTCATTTAAAGTAATTTTAAAAATACACAATATTCTAAAAAATTTACGATTTCGATGTGTTCTCATTTATTTTATTGTAAAAAGATAAGCTTTAATGAAGTCTAGTCAATTTAATGAAGCACAAATTAAAACAGAATGGGAACAATATTTTAAATTTACGATATAAAAATTAAAAAAAAATACTTAGTACATATTGAAATATTTCATAATTTAGAGATAAAATTAAAAAGTGCATTTCAACGACGAAAGCGCAAAACTACTACAGAACAGGTTAAAGTCTAGACAGTGTTTAGTCATGACGGTATAATTATTATGAACTCACCTAAAACTAGGAGAGCTATATAAAGGGCGAACTTCTGAGCCATCATTCGAATCATGGCACTGGTGTTAGGAATCAGGCGCCGCCGCCCGACTCGTCGCGACAATCCAATGCGAATGTTATTTTTATACACGGCCCCGACATCAAAGGTCTATTTAAGGTTTTTCTAACTTAGGTACATGTCAAATTGGCAGAAAAACAACGCACATCCAAACAACACTGTTAACCACCACTCCGCTGACTGTATTTAATAGCAACAATCAAAATTTAAATCACGACAGTCACTTTAATTGCAGTGATTTAATTTGTATTTTCGAAATATTTTATGGACAAACAAGCAATCTGAAGTCACAATCAAATCACAAGCTTCTCTTTTTTGACATAAAGTCAGTGTGGACACACCTACACTCATATTACGGTTATACTGTACGTAAATGCGTCACTCTTGCAACATTTACGTGTATTTCCTATTTCATAAAAACATCTTTTAAATTGGAGAATTGGGACTGACGCATAAATCATGGAATTTACATATTCTATAGTAATACTACAATAGCTAATTATATGCCATACTATTCGACTTACGAAAGTAAGTTAGTCGTATGACTGCGCAAAGGTGACCATACCATTCCATTACACACCCCACCCCCACCCGCCAGCTTGTATGTACTGGTTGAATTCAAAACGCGTATTTTTATAGTCTAACTTGCGTCTAAATATCTCCTCTCCTCCGAGGTACTAGTAAGAATTTCAAGGTAAAAAACTCAATGCTAGCTGACCCGGGGTTCAAACCCAGCGTCTCTAGTTCCGCAATCGCGCTTGCAACCTCTAAACCACCAAGGCATTCAACATTTTATTTTTGCAATTTAAATGTTTCCTTTTTAATTTTTATGTGGAATTTAGTTTAGGTACCACATTTTTATTAAAATTGTGTGGATATCGACTGCGGACGTCGATAAAAACTTTTCAGTTCCTATGTTAGTCATGCAAAGTCCCGGCAGGGAGGGAGCACCTAGCTCTAATTGTTTCTATCCCCTTCAGATCTGACATGCTTCTACTTTATTCATATAAATACGTACGTCGGTATCGAAGACTTCTAACTCCCATACCCACAAAACATCAGCCAGTATCTAACATATTCGGGAAAGATGGTCTTGATTCCCATGTTCATCTGCATTCATCCACTTCGCTTGGTGTATCCGTTTCGTCATTGTTTGCTCTTTTTATAACTCCGAACCATTAACCACCTCTTCCTATTTTTGCATCAATACTTCCTTAAGTACAAAGCACCTTCTTATGTCTGGTGGAATAAATCGGCTGGCATGGCCTCGCATATTAAGCATAAGGACCTCACGTTACGTGCATTTAATATAATTTCATCCTTTGTCCTATCCACTTGGCGCAAACTTCTGTATAGAAGGATGTAACTGAAATAAGCACGGAGTTATGTGCGGCCAGCTAAGATCTTTAGCTCAATTATTACAATGTTTCTACAATCGGCTTCGAATCTTCTAATAGGGGATTTACCACTAATTAACCACTCTCTAATCATGTGGAGAATTGTTTCTTCTTATTGTCTGCTTTCTGGTGAAATTTGAGTTTCCCTAACTACCCTATTTGTAACAAAGCTATCGACGTTACAAATTGATGATTTGCGAATACTTTGATATTATTTATGTTTTAATAACCTTTAGATTTCATACGCATTGAATCTCATAAACGATCGATGTCATAAACGTTTGATTTGATAAAAGATCGATGTAATGTATTCGAACTCGTGAGCTTCAATATTGTGTAATTCGATGTTGCACACTCGTGCAATTGCTTTAATTTTAATTTTTTTCGTTCAAGCAATTTTACTTCGATGTTTAGAAAAAACTGAGTAAAGACTGAGTTTTTTATAAGAGGCAGATAGTTAATAGACATCAGATGAAATGACCCACATTGTTGTAAATACTCCCTTCAATAGTATATTCATTGTAAAACAATGTACCTCCTCTGGACAAATGCTGTAGGTGTTCCAACCTCTTAACTGCAATTTCTTTCAGCAAATGCATTGGCAAATCTCCTTTAGCTGGGTTTTGGTAAAAGTAAGACATAATAGTTACAATTACAATTGTTTTTTTCCTGAAAATACTTGTCCTTTATTACTAATGTTTAGGTATAGTTTATTTAAAATAAAATATGCTCTTGAGCAGTAAAATTTCTCCTGTATAAGTGCAATTATTATTTTAGTAGTTACTATAATCAGTAACTACGATCACCTTCTTCATTGTCATTAGTACTTATTCAACATTTTTTAGCAATATGTCAATGTCATTGTAGTGTTACAATAAGGCATAATCTGATTTATATTTATTTAATAGTTTAGGAAAACTAAAAAAACACGCTTTTATTGTTAATCGAACTACAAACTAGAAAATATTTTTAAAAACAGATTATATTACAGTCGTAAAACATCGAAGAATCAATCATAACGCATCGCCTCAAACTAAAATTATAATTAAATTTAAGTTATTAACAGACTAATAATTCTATTCAAAGTAAAAAGCGTGGGATGGGGAGTGGGGACGAGAGTGTGGATGCTACGAAGCACGGCACAAAAAGGAGAGACCGTTATTATAAAATAGTATGTATATTTCTATCTCATTCTTTGCCGGCTTCATCCGACACATTCTTGTATTTTTGTCTCTTACCTGTCGTTTTCCGTTGCATCCGGTTTGAAATCACAACGATTCTAAAGATGTTTCATTTCAAAATCCAATATTACCCGACCTGGATTTGAACGCAGGACCTTTCAATCAGCAGTCGCGGTTGTAACCGTTCGACCAACGAGGCAATCAGCCTTATAGTTTTATTATAAGCATTTCGATCCTATTACATTGCCGTAAAAACGCGAATAACCCTAACCCTTCTCATTCGTAGTGGAAACCCCTGTACAACGGTGAAACAATAAAAATGTTGATGATGGACTTGGGCACCAATATGGAAATCAGTAATATCATTGTAGTCATAATTTGTGGTTACAATTCATTGGCGCACACAATATAATTAAAGGGATTTGAAAACAGTGTCAATAAAACTACAACCAGGCAAGTAGTAGTAGATATGGAATGCATACTAATACGTATTATAAATGCGTGTGTCTGTCTGTTACCTATTTAGACGAAATTTGGTACAGAAATAGTTTGAAAAAAGAAATTGAAGGGATTTAAGTAGGGGATGAAATTTTGTATGGGAGTTCATGATTATCAAAAATAAAACAATGAAACTTTGTATCTAAACACTTAATAAGAAGTAATTCAATATTATTGTTGTAACATTTTTGAAATTACGACCTACATAGGGGTGGAATAAAAGATGAAATTTAAACATGAAGGACCAAACTAGTCTGTTTATGTTTGTTATTTATTGTGACTGGGCGGCAGCGAAATGCAGATGAAGTATCTTTAAAGATTCAAAATGCTTATGAACTATTTATTCCACGAGACGAAATCGAGGGCAAAAGCTAATTATATTATACGATCCAGAGGAAAATAGCTATTTCAAGGTAAATAATATTGTAAGGTGGTAAATAAACGTTATTTTAGACAGTTAAGAATAAACGTTACCTGGCATCGTATTGTATATCTCACCTTTGTGAATGCGTCAATGACTATCGATTAGACAGCGATTGACGACTGTATCGGGCCTTTATTCAATGCATTCGCCACTAGCTTTCATGGGCTATCAATTATTCAAGTGAAATAAAATTTCCGAGAAGTCGACACACTTACAATTCACAAGCTTAATTAAATATTGGATGATATAAAATATTTCTACTATTTAACAATAGATGGCGTGAAATCTGTATACATATATTACTTTTTAGTGACCGGACCGGACTCTAGCAATGGTTTCTTTTCCTCACGTAAAAACTCAGGATAGCGGCTGCTGTAACAAAATATGTATTTACTTTTAGATAACAATTTATTAAAAGACTTAATGCAACATGAATATCACGATAGTCTTATTACCGAACTATAGGTACACTGTATCATAGAGAAGTAATGAAGTAACACAAACTCTTGTACGGACCAAATTGGTGCGACGGTGTCGATATTTCCTTGAAATGATTATTACATAGATATATGTGCTAATAGAATTTTTCCTATAATGACGTCTTAAGAAACTATATTAATACTAATAGGTACCTACCTAGATATATTATGTTACGTATATTGTTTAAATATTGACAATGATGATTTTACGCAATTAACTCGTTATCCTTATCTATTGGTTAACCGTAATATTTTGCGTTTGTTGTTTTTTGTCGTAAAAAATTAACATAGCGAATATTGCCAATCCGCCCCATGTTACGTTAGTAATGCTGGATTGAATCTTATATTTCTTGGTCTAGTGGTTTAGGGAGCCTGATCGTTGAACCAGGGACTGAGGATTCGATTCTCATCCAGTATAATTATTTGTGTAATTAGCACGAGGGCTTGTTCTGTGTCGGAGATGATAAATTAAACACGTAAATACCTATGTTAATACTAGGTATGTTTATCATCTGCCTAAATTATTACACAGACTTTTCCTAATATCAGGTGGCCATATTAATAGTCCCGAGGTACAATTACTGTTATTACCATTTTTTCTTAGAGTATTTTTTCTTTCATAGAGTGGTTACTAGCGCGACTGCCGATCGGAAGATCCTGGATGCAAATCCCGGGTCGAATACTATTGGATTTTTCTCATTACAATTTCTAGTAGTGACTCGGATTCTGGATTTGTGCCCGGTGTATGGCAATAGGCTCATCATCTATTCCGTGGGGCGTAAACATAACTGGTGAAACGTGCGAGTGTACAACACTCCTCTGCCCACCTCTTTGGGGATTACAGGCATGATGTTGTTTTTTTTTGTTATAGAAACATTAAACGAGGTTAATTTGCAGGCCTTTTGTTATTCATTCATCTTGACAATCCAAATCCATCATTATCATCATCAGCCTGTCTCAGTCTACTACTGAACAGAAGCCTCTCTCCACCAATGAGCGCCATCGTGCCTTGTCCTCGACTACATCCGGCGTCTAGTTGCAGCCTTTCGCAATTCAAATTATTGCGGCCCAAACCAAGCAGATTATGCATAGCGGCAAAAAAATATAATGGTAATTAAAAAGTTAGTTTTACCACCTCTAGTCTTTGTGCATTAAGTCGAAAAAAGTTATGGCATATGAAGTGTCCTTCTGACTGAAACATAACGCAATTTCTCGGCAGTCACTAATGGATCTGTATCAAACATTTAATATTAATTCAAATATGATTTCTGACGCCGCGATTTTAACCTTTAACTTGCATTTTTTTTAAGAAAGATGCATTTCTGTGTTCGTCGTATGAACGTTAGCTACACCATAGTTGTAAGTTAACATTATTGATGTGGGGCCATTATGCTGTGTTCTACAAAGATTCCCTGATTGTGGCCTGTCTAAGGTCTCCGTAATGCTGTCCTAGAGGAATCGAAAAAACAGTTAAAAATAAACAATATTTATTTACATTCGTTCTTTAAGTAAATTTCTAAGCGATCCCGATTTGAAACGAAAAATACTGAAGAAAGCTACATTACATTTCTAGCTTTTTCTTGTTTTTCATTTAACAAAAACGATTCACATACATTCATACTTACTATCTATTTGCCTATCGTTTGGAGGTATTTTCTGAGCGAAATACAATAATTTTTTAAGTCCACTACGGCTACATGTTATTCTTCGATAAATGAACAAAAATTACAACCCTGGGAAGAAACGGGTAGAAAAATATCTACTGCCAACTATCAAATATGTATAGTAGATATACGGCATGAACCATTGGTAAACGGCGGTACCACATGAGTGAATACATGAAACATCTGTCTATATCTCACAGCGGCTGAAATGATAACGTTTCAGTTGCAGTTGGAGCGAGGAGTAGGCGGTCGTGGACATGGCGCCGAGCGATGCGGCCGAGTTCCCTGTACATTTTAACGGGCAAAAGTATGATTTAAAAAAATTCCTACGCGACCATCCGGGCGGTGCGAACACACTAGAAAAATATAGAGGCAAATCAGTTGTTCAAGTGATGAAACTGTTCGGGCACAGTACCAGTGCGTATCATATGCTCGGTGACTTTAAAGTGGACACTGATTTGAGGGGATTTAACTTGACGGGTAAATTAAGTGAAAACGGCAGAATTATTACGAACGCTGAAGCGAACCGCGATGAAGAGGAGATCGCATTCCTTGAGAGCCTAGAGGTATTCCAAATTATACTTTTAATTCTATATGTCTGTCAAAAGATATATTGTATTTAAATGCAAGTTAAAATTATAAATATACGAGTAACCTGTAGCTCTATTTATAATTTTTGTTCTATATTTAGGCAGTTTCTATATAATGGAAATGTAAAATGTTTGTAATTTTTAAATCGTATTGTTAAATACTTTTAAGCTTAATTAGAGCTTGGACTTAATTTTATTTAAATAAATATAACTCTAATATAATTTATAAAAAATGAAACCGATGCATAAAATGGAGCGAATTTATTAATGAATAACTAGATATACTTAAATAAAATTAATTATTCTGTGTAACACACAGGTTTTTCAATAAGCAATTGGAGATACAATGTACTTATTAATGTAAGAATATCAATAATATCTCCTCAGTGTAATAACATGTATTAAATGTATATTGCATTAATTTCTATTTCGAGATACACATTCAGTTATTACCATCAACTCACTACGTATGACCTTCTATATACGA